>APFE030599702.1:0-18079 GCA_000404065.3 Pinus taeda
GTTTTGCTGGCCAAGCAAGGGATAAATGCTGTCAGAGTTGCTGTTGGATGGTGGATTGCAAGTGATCCAAAACCTGCTGCTCCTTTTGTTGCAGGATCTCTAGCTTGTCTCGACAAAACCTTCACGTGGGCACAGTAAGTGAAAATTGGCCTTCATTCTGACAATTTTCAATCCTAAAAATAGAAAACAATCATAAGTCAAGATAATGGACTATAGGTTAATTAACGTTTTGGAAAAAATATTGTAGGAAACATGACATTAAGGTGATTATCGATCTCCATGCTACTCCAGGCTCACAAAACGATGATGAGCATAGTGGCACTAGAGATGAATTTAGTGAATGGCCTGAGTCGCAAGAGAACATCGACAAGAGTCTTTCTGTCATTGATTTTCTTGCTGCGAGCTTCAACAAAGATGAATTTAGTGAATGGCCTGAGTCGCAAGAGAACATCGACAAGAGTCTTTCTGTCATTGATTTTCTTGCTGCGAGCTTCAACAAATTCCTATAGCAGTAATTCATTTCGATAGATTTTGACACGGCTTAAGAAATTCCTCCATAGAGTAACTATATTTCTGGATATAGTAGAAAAAAGCCCCTTCTTTTCCAATCGATTAGGTCCATAACAAATTTTTAAAAATTGCTTCTGTGATTGACAGATATGCTGCACACCCTGCCCTTTTGGGCACTGAACTATTGAATGAGCCACGTTTGCCTGCAGTTAGCTTGAAAAATGTGACTGATTACTACTCACGAGGTTACGACATAGTTTGAAAGTATTCATCGTCGGCGTATGTGATAATGTGCAACAGAATCGGCCTTGTTGATCCAAAAGAGTTGTTTCAAATTAACAACGGCCTGTCCCGCACAATTGTGGATATGCATTACTACAATCTCTTCGATGACGCCACTTTCAAAAATATGACGGTTCAACAAAACATCAACTATATCAAAATGACAAGAGCTCAAACTGTGTAGAGCCTCATCTCGGCCAATGGTCGCACTTTTCAATAAACTATCTCATTTTTCGATTCATAACATTTTCCAATGCTGCAGGGCTTACATCAGAACTCACCATCTTATAAATTTGAGCAAAGCTACGGTACTCACTGTAAGGCATTTCCAAAGTAACCATCTCCAGCAAGCACATGCCAAAAGAATAAATATCTACAAGCTAATTATAATCCTCCTCATATAATTCTGGAGCCATGAATTCCAGAGTACCGAGGGTAGAGTGCGCAGCATGAACATTTCCCAGGGTAGTGGAAAAACCTAGATCCCCAATCTTCAGAATGCCACCATTGCCATTCACAAAAATATTGTTGAAATTCAAATGTCTATGAATTACACAAGGCATGTGATTATGAAGATAATGCAACCCTACAGTATCTGAAGTGACCAATTCTTCAAAGCCTTCGTTGAGACATGACGGTGCTTCTGGCAGTACTCTCTCAGAGTCCCCGAGGTACAGACCTCAGTAATGAAATTCACATGACTTGTCTTTCTGTCCAGCCATGCATTATAGAGCATAATTATGTTTTCATTCCCGAGAAATTTCAATAGACAGACTTCTGCATAGATCCTCTGTGTGGAAGCATCATCTAGGTTTTGCAGAGGCACCTTGTTCCAATCAACCTCAATATCCTCTTCTTGATCAAAAGCTCGATATACCTTCTTCATAGCACCACGGCCCAACACATTTTCATAGCAACCATACCTACCAGTGGGATCCAGTTCCACAAAGGGCTCCCTGTCTTTATCACAGGTGTCATATTCTACACTAGGCATTTCTCCACCTCCTATAGGAAAGGAAAGCCTTACCCTAGAATTCCAAATTAGATTCATCTTCTAATTTGAATTTAATGAACAGAAACCCTTGCAGGGCTATAGGATGACAGAGAAATAGAGATTTTCCCTACGTTTGGAAGACGAACAGACAACAAAGACAAAAGACTTTGCTTCTTGTGGGATTCAGAAATCCACCCAATAAATTTAAGTGTAAAAAATAAAATTGCCACGCAATCTTAAATCAAACCAAGAAATCCAAAACCCTACCTCTACACAGAAACAAATTATGTTGGCAGAAAAGAAATTCTATGCGGATTGTTTTCAATAAACTGTCTCATTTCTTGATTCATAACATTTTCCAATGCTGCAGGGCTTATATCAGAACTCACCATCTTATAAATTTGAGAAATGCTACGGTACTCACTATAAGGAATTTCCAAAGTAACCATCTCCAGCAAGCACATGCAGAAAGAATAAATCTCTACAAGCTCATTGTAATCCTCCTCATATAATTCTGGAGCCATGAATTCCGGAGTACCGAGGGAAGAGTGCACAACATGAACATTTCTCAGGGTAGTGGCAAGACCCAGATCCCCAATCTTCAGAACGGTACCATGTAAAAGTACGATAAGAGTTTGTTCAATTGGTTTAACCGTAAGCCAAAAAGCATATTGTAGATAGGAATACTAGAAGGGATGGTTTAAATTTGATAGAGTCGAGCAAAAAAACTGATAAGCATTAATTTCACATTCATATTCAACCATTAACATCATATATATATTTTTGTTAATATTCGACACATGCAGGCACAATGTAAGGATCAGCTGACTGCTGATTTTGAAGGGGAGCCTGGTTGGGAAGGCGATAATGCAGCAACTTTCGAGATGACCATCGTAAGGACGTTGCAGGGGGAGTTTTAAATTTCAAACGGTTATGGATGCGAGGCAATTCCTACTAAACATCTTACTCTTACATTGTTGAGAAATAGTAGCCAACGAGGCCTCTCATGATTTTACTTTTTGGTCTCTCGGGAACACCGAAGCACTTTCATTACAGAGAATGATTTCGTTTTCCTGGCCAAGCACGGGATAAATGCTGTCAGAGTTGTTGTTGGATGGTGGATTGCAAGTAATCCAAAACCTCCTACTCCTTTTGTTGCAAGATCTCTAGCTTGTCTCGCCAAAGCCTTCTCGTGGGCACAATAAGTGAAAATTGGCCTTCATTCTGACAATTTTCAATCCTGAAAATAGAAAACAATCAGAAGTCAAGATAATGGACTATAGGTTAATTAACTTTTTGGAAACAATGACTGGATTGAGCAGCAACTTTAATAATTAACAAACATGAACGAGCTGCAAATATACATTTCAATCCAAGCAGTACTTTCTTTGTATGCAAGTGGACGAACCACTGGTACACTTTCTTATTATTCCATCCCTTTTCAGCCATTAATTTTGGATCTCTTATGTCCATTTCCATAGATAATTGTGTTGAATTGATCCTTCTAAGAGTTATAAGTTGCACTAACTCAAGGAATATTATTCATTCAAAAAAACCTCAGCAGTTTTTGGCTTTCATCTATGGCACCCAAAGCATTTAAGTTCCATGGGGGGTCTATATTCTATCCACCGAGCTAAAGCTGGAAACGAATTTTGTATAGGCTGGTGCCAGAGAGAAGACAATTGAGATAAAAAGAAAACATAAGGACACACTGAAGCAACTAAAGCATACAATCAGATTTTTATTTTATTTTATTTTATAGGGAGCACGCTGACAACTCTGGAACAGAACGTAATTCTTACCTCCAATGAGGTAAAACAAAAAAAAGAACAAGCAACTACCTTCTTTATAATCCTACAATTCAATGCCAACTTATTGTTATAATATAACAATTTTCAAAAACAAGTTACCACTCTTGATGATTCATGTGGGCCCGTGGATTACCATAATCTTAAAGTTTTCAAAATTTTACCATTCCCTACACTTACTCACTCACAATAATACTCCATTCGCATCAGCTTGTTGAGAACATCTTGATTTTTCTAATTGGCCAAGGTTTTTGTCTCAATGTATTTCGACCTAAGTCACCTAACATGGAACATTAGGATTCGAGTGTCTCTCATATATTTCTTTGAGTATTTTCTCAAAATTAAATCCATCTGTAAAAACAGAATAGTTTCTCATTCTACAGTCCTGAGAATTGATACTTTCAAGTGTCAACTTGTACAAAAATATGAATTCATATGACTGCTCAAAAACCACAAAGGACCATATATATATATGGTTTAAGGAAATAGATATTCTGCTAAAAATAGATGTACCTGTTTGTGTGAAGTTACCATTTTTTTATTCTTCTAGCAAGCCAAATCCAGCTTCAACCCATTCTGCTTGTTTTGGTAGTGTGCATCTACTAGCATGTTATGGTAATGAAAACCATTTGTGAAAGAGATAAACCTGAATGTAGCCTTCTTTATTTGCCTCGCTAAATCATCCAATTAACAATGAATATGTATCTCATAATTCATCCATTTTATGACCAATGAAGAATCCCTAAATATTTTCAACCTCATGATATCCATTATAGCTTTAATAATATGTGAAGAGTCTTCAATTCTGCATTGTTCGAGTAAGCCTTGTACTTGATGAAGTGATCCTTGGAGATACTACTCGGAATTCCATCTTCACCGTTCATATCATGTGGGTCTTGGCTTTTGGACTATTAATGATGTTTGACTTTCGTAGACACTTTGCATCCTAGATAAAGTCCACAGAGCTTATTGTATATCTGGAAAGTAGGAATTTGGGTTCTTTAAAAAATTTGAGCATTTCTTGACAATGATATACCCTATAAGGTTAAACATGGAATTGCTCTATATTCTCTTAGATCCTTCTCTAGATACAAGTCTTGAAGACATTCTTCCATTGTGAATCCCCTCCAGATATTTATTGTATTCAATTTCTTGATATGTTTCCACAAATGTGGACCATATGAGTAGTAGATGAATAAATGAGGAATAGATTTTGTTTCCCTTGTACACGACATACAATTACTGAGGCCTTGTCTCTTTCTCTTCTCTGAACTGTCTCAAGTTAGGACCTTTTAAGTAAGTGCTAGACAGAGAAAATATATTGTTTTCTATGGGTCCTCTAGTTTCCAGCTTTATTTTCCAGATTTATAGACCATGACCACATATCGTTTAGACCATTTGGATCAATTAAAGCTTCATATCCCATTTTTTATGTATATATTCTTGTAGCCTTATTATTTGCACACATGAGAGAGTCCTCTTCATCTCAAATTCTAACATAAATTCTTTTCATCTCATTCAGAGACATTCACCAATTTTTAGGCCGGGCCGCATCTATGCCCAAATATGGGGTTGATTTCAATTCCTGTTGCCATACATTTGTTGTCAATGGGTGTAGAATCTAATGAAGTGTATAAATCCCTTTTCATGAACATGGTTTTTCAGATTTGATTTAAGAAATTTTGATTTCAACACCCCATAATAGGATCCAGATCCTATCCTTCCATTTTCCTTGTTACCAACTTACTCGGTTAGAAAATATCCATTCACAGCAAAACCTAGCACCCAAGATTTCCACTCACTTCAAACATTCATGATAGATTTCCATGGGGACCTTATACAATCCAATATCGATGCATGAGAAATGTATTTCTGGAGAATTATAGTTGTCCATAGACTTTTGAAAATGATAATCCAAGTAAATTCTGCAACCCAACAATATTATCACTCCCAACAATTCACATCGGTTGTTCATTGGTCTAAAATATTTATAGAGGGTAATAATCTTCGAGGATCCACTGCCTAAGTGTTTTCTATAGCTTTTCACATAGAAATATTTTCTCTTTTGTTATTCAAATTTGTTGTAGCTACCTTTTGGTTTCTTATGCTGGAAGAAGAGTAAATCCATCTATTTGCAGGGGGAGTTTCAAATCTCAAATGGTTATGGACCCGAGAAAGCTACACAAGTCTTGAACGTAATGGGAAATTCCTACCAAATATCTTACTCTTACATTGTTGAGAAACACCAAAGCCTCTCATGATTTTACTTTTTGGTCTCTCGGGAACACCAAAGCACTTTCATTACAGAGAATGATTTCATTTGCCTGGCCAAGCACGGGATAAATGTTGTCAGAGTTGTTGTTGGATGGTCGATTGCAAGTGATCCAAAACCTCCTACTCCTTTTGTTGCAGGATCTCTAGCTTGTTTCAACAAAGCCTTCTTGTGGGCACAGTAAGTGAAAGCTAGCCTTCATTCTGACAATTTTCAATCCTAAAAATAGAAAACAATCAGAAGTCAAGATAATGGACTATAGGTTAATTAACGTTTTGGAAACAATGCTGCAGGAAACATGACATTAAGGTGATTATCGATCTCCATGCTACACGAGGCTCAGAAAACGGTGATGAGCACAGTGGCACCAGAGATGAATTTATTGAATGGCCTGAGTCACAAGAGAACATCAACAAGAGTCTTTTTGTCATTGATTTTCTTGCTGCGAGGTACAACAAATTCCTATAGCAGTAATTCATTTTGATAGATTTTGACATGGCTTAAGAAATTTCTCCATAGAGTAACTATATTTCTGGATATAGTAGAAAAAAGCCCCTTCTTTTCCAATCAATCAGGTCCATAGCAAATTTTTAAAAATTGCTTCTGTGATTGACATATATGTTGCACACCCTGCCCTTTTGGGCATTGAACTATTGAATGAGCCACGTTCACCTACAGTTAGCTTGAAAAATGTGACTGATTACTACTCACGGGGTTACGACATAGTTTGAAATGATTCGTCGTCGGCGTATGTGATAATGTGCAACAGAATCGGCCCTACTGATCCAAAAGAGTTGTTTCAAATTAACAACGGCCTGTCCCGCACAGTTGTGGATGTGCATTTCTACAATCTCTTCGATGACGCCACTTTCAAAAATATGACGGTTCAGAAAAACATCGACTATATCAAAACCACAAGAGCTCAAACTGTGCAGAGCCTCATCTTGGCCAATCATCGCACTTTTCAATAAACTATCCCATTTCTTGATTCATAACATTTTCCAATGTTGTAGGGCTTTTCCAATGCTGCAGGGCTTATATCAGAACTCACCATCTTATAAATTTGAGCAACGCTACGGTACTCACTGTAAGGAATTTCCAAATTAACCATCTCCAGCAAGCACATGCCGAAAGAATAAATATCTACAAGCGCATTATAATCCTCCTCATATAATTCTGGAGCCAACCCAAATAGAGATTTTCCCTATATGCGGAAGACGAATAGACAGCAAAGGCAGAAGACTTTGCTTCCTGTGGGATTCAGAAATCCACCAAATAAATTTAAGTGTAAAAAATAAAATTGCCATGCAATCTTAAATCAAACCAGGAATTCCAAAACCCTAACTCTACACATAAACAAATTATGTGTTCGCAGAAAAAAAAAATATCATAAAACTATTTTCATAAAGAGAATCCTCAAAAAATAACTTTGTGAACAAAACCATTGCATGCACAGGGTTCCATACACAGTGATCAAGGAAAGCTAGCTTAAAAAAACAAATAGAGCATGCGTGCAGTTTGGTGGATTTCCAATTGAATGCAACTCAACAGGGAACGCGTTGTCCTGCTCATAGCACCAGGTAACGCAAGGATTTCTCGAAGAAAACGCGAGGATTTCTGGAAGAAAACGGAGATTTCCTTTGAGTTTACAGTGGAGACGGATTCAGCAATGAATTTGTAACCATTAGACCAGGGCGCAAACCGTTTCGGCGACTAATTTTTTGTAACCATTCTTATCTAACGATGGAAATCTTTGCAATCGTCTAACACATAATCGTGTGGCTTACAAGATGACAGGTAAGCAAGGAGGGGAGTTGATTTCAGAGGGAAACGCCTTACGACGTAAATATAACCAGCCTGAAAATGGATTGAAGATCGAGCGGAAATATTACGAAAGATATCCCGCGTACATTGCAATGTACTATGGCAATTTGATAGAGAATTCACGTTAAAATGGAAGGATAGTCCTTTCTGACGTGTGATTTGAAGTAATATGAATTTTGAACAGGGGTTAGACTTCCATCTCATCACAATTGCATGTACCAACCAATCCATTGTGAGCTTCGACACCATTCTTCTCCAAAGAACTAGTGTTAATGTCCATCACAACATAAGTTTTCTTGTAACATGGAGAGCCAATTTTAAAGAAAGTTATAAATTAGTGATTTATCGATGATTGGGGAAAATATATTGAGAAACTAAATCACGGAAATTAAAAAAAAAATAGTTTTTAATAGAATAAAGGTTATATAAAAGATTATTTGAAAAAAAATGAGATATATAAAATGTATAATTGTATGAGTAAGATTTTTTGTGTATCATGTATTGCATTGAAATAACGTAGATTCAATGAATGGTAAATATTTCTAGTGAATATTGATAATTTTATTGTAAAGTGGAAACTAAAGAATCAATTAAGTGTCATAGATGTACCCTGACAACAAGGGTGTGGACATAATGAAGCATAATAAATCGAGCATTAAGTTGATCCATTGTTAAATATACACTATCTAAATCCATCAACTCTAGTATCTCATTGCATTAGCGAATACAATACATATTCTTCAAAGATGGTAATGATTCTTATCTCCTCTATTTATTTACACCAGTTGACATCTAGTTGCAAAAGTCAAGTAAGAGAACAAAAATGGTGGCATTTCCAACAAAGGGCGTCAAATTTAGATGACTTCCAAATTGCCAACAACATCTCTGGCGCGTCCCTTAAATTTGTAGAGAGAGCATTTATTTTATTTAATAAATTTGTTTTATAAGATTAATTAATGCAAAAATCTACAAATCAAGCGCCACAAAGAAAGCTCATTGTTGAATGCATGTGCATAAGGTCTACCAAACTCTCCAATGCAAGCACTAGCACGAGTCCACTACTCATAACCTATGCATTACCACAAAGTGTCCACAAATCTTGTCCCTTGTGTGCCACAACCGACGATCGATCTTTTATCTGCCACACTATGTTGCCAATCGTGAATTTTTTTCCAAGGCACGAGATCAATCTCTGTTGAGGTCCTAGAGCCCAACAACTCGTTCCCCAGCTTGCATAATGGGTCCTCATGCAAGATCCCACTAGTCTAGTCGACACTGCTTCATTAATGAGGCTAATGTTCTTATTACAAGAAAAACACACAAATCGTTGGATTATAAAGAGCAACCTTCTACTTTAGTGGTTGCTTACTCGCTGATAGAAATTTGTTGTTGCAACATTTGGTTTTTCCTGGAGTAAGATGACTGATGGAAAATTAAGTATGTAAATAGCTAAATGGAAACATAATTTATACAATTCCTTATTTAATTCTTTGAGTGTTGAAGAAATTGTTGGTTAATTATGCTGCCATATTGGGTAGGACAAATTGTGAAGACAAAATGGATCAATTTTCACACCATTGATTTTACTATTCGGGTCAATACAGCTCAGAGGACAACTTGAAAGAGTTAGGAAAAAATGACAAGGTAGAGATTGCCTTGGGGAGGCTAGAGCCACTCTTGATTTTCTGAAGGATGATTACATATATTATATCACCAGCTTTCCCGTGTCCAATGCTTCTCTTCTCAACCAAAGGACTATTGCAACATAATCCATGTCGATTTGGGTAAGTGCCCTTGATATGAAGGTCCCAGAGATTGTTTTGAAGGGTTTTGATTACAGTAATTCCAAGGATGTCTGTGGGGTTTGGTCTAGTATCCTAGAACTGAAGGGTAGGTTTGGGATTACTTTGATTTTATTAGGAATACACATTCCAATGGTGTTAAGGTTGTCATGGCCACATATGTTGGCGCTGACAATATCGAAGGCTCCAAGGGAGTTCAAAGAAGATATGGCTATGGGATCTGCTAAGGTGTTTTGGGTTATGATGGCATTTAGAGGGCCTCTTGCCACATTTATGGATACTTCGTTTAATATTATGGCGTAGCCCTTGAAGCATTCAACGTATGCTTTCGCATCAAATAAAATGTGGCTTATAACGCCTTGCATTGATGTATTGCTTAATTCACCGCTCTTTATTTTTACTACCCCATCGCATTATATTATTATTTTAACACAATGTTTCCATCACTGTTAAACACATTATTTGTTGGGATTCCTTACGATGCCTCCAATGCCACTTTTGATGCCTCTTTAACACTTCCGCTGGGAACTTGATTCCAATACTGTGGTTTTCAGTGCATTATTTTCATCACTTTTCAGCACCTTCCAGTTTCGATCAATCATGGCATAGTTTACATATTCCTTCACTTTGGTTAATCAAATGTTCTCATGAATTTTTTAACACTCCTTGCAAGCACTTTTATGTTATTCGTAGTTTCAATATGTATTCATTATATGGGCCTTTTATATGACGACCTTCACATATGTTTAATATATGGTCATGGGTGGGCCTTTTATATGACAACCTTCGCATATGTTTAATATATGGTCATGGGTGTATGCTTTAATATATGGTCCACATCTAAAAACTCTAGCATCTCATTGAATTGGAAAATGCATAGTCTTCGAAGATGTTGGTTATTATTAGTTCCTTTATTTCTTTACACCAGTTAGTGTCTAGTTGTTCCAAAACTCAAGTAATAGAAAAAAAAATAGTGGCATTTCCAACAAAGGGCATTCAAATTTAGACGACTTCCAAATTTCCAACAACATCACTGGCACATCCTTTAAATTTATAGAGAGAAAGCATTTTTTAATTTACTAAAATTGTTTTATAATATTTTTGAATGGAAAAATCTCTAGGTCAACTTCCACGAACAAAGCCCACTATTGAATGCATGTGCATAAGGTTTGTCAGACTCTCCAATGCAAGCACCACGAGGCAATCCCATTACTCACAACCTATGCATGACTACAAAGTGTTGAAAAACCTTGCCTCGGGTGTACCACAACTGACTCTATGTCCTTTCTCTGCCACACAGTGTTGCGAGTTGCGGATTTTTTTCAAGGTGTGAGATCGATCTTTGTCGAGCTTGCAGAGCCCAATGAACTGTTCCCTAGGTCACACAATGGGTCCTTGTGCAATATTCCACTAGTTTAGTCAACACTACTTCACGAATGAGGTTAATGTTCATATTACAAGAAAATCACCAAATTGTTGGATTAGAAAGAACAACATTCTACTTTAGCAGTGGCTTACTTGTTGATGGAAATTTGTCATTGCAACATTTGGTTTTTCTTAGCTTAAGATGACTTATGGAAAATTACGTAGGTAAATAGCTAAATGACTGCATAATATATGCAATTCCTCATTTAATTATTTGAGTATTAATGAAATTGTCGGTTTATTATGTTTCCATATTGCGCAAAGAAAATTAGGAAGACAAAATGGATCAATTTTCACACTATTGATTTTACTAGTTGAGTAAATACAACTTAAAGGACAACTTCAAAGAGCTAGAAAAAAGATGTCCAAGTATAGATTTCCGAGGGGAGGCTAGAGTCACTCTTGAGTTTCAAAACAATGATTATAGATCTCGTCAACTTGGCCATGTCCAATGCTTCTCTTCCCAATGAAAGGATTTCTGCAACAAAAGCCATTTCGATTCAGGTAAGCACCCTTGATATGAAGCTCCTAGAGGTTGTTTTGAAGTATTTTGATTACAATAATTCCAAGGATGTGTGCGAGGTTTGGTCCAGTATCCTGGAACCGAAGGGGAGGTTGGGGATTACTTTTATTTCATTAGAAATGCACATGCCAATGGTGTTAAGGTTGTCATGGCCACATCTATTGGCTTTGATGATATCAAAGGCTCCAAGGGAGTTCAAATAAGATATGGCTATTGGATCTACTAAGATGTAGGGTTCTGATGGAATTTTGAGGGCCTCATACTGCATTTTTGGATACTTCACAAGAGTATAAGAGAATCATGCTTGAGAGGAATATAGGAGTGAGTGTGGAATAAAATGATTATCTTTGTGAATTATATTATAATTTCCACATCCAGATGGCTACAATGATGGTTCCAATGTTAAAGTAATTATATTTGTATGGTTTAAATATCTTGTGTGTTTGTCTTATAGACATGAATACTCATATGGAGGTTTTGATGCTTATTAAGTTGCTTATTATATAACGTATTCAACTTTTGTAAATGTTTAGTGGGAGCTAATGGCATATTGTACACGTGCACTTGAGATTGTTAAACAAATACACATAGAGGAAGGAATGAAATCAATTGGAAACACACTTGGGTCAGTAACGAGTTGCTCCTCTATTCACTGAATTGATATGAAGTATCGTAAGCCTAGTTGAGACTTATACTAGTATGCAGTAGCGTCGTAAGAAAGGGAGAGTTGTTAGTGTGGATGAATATAACAATTGAGATTAATGGGGGATGTTAAAGTGGTATTAAAGAATAATCTCTTATATTACTTGAAGTAGTCATATAGTTAGTTGCTAGTCCAATTTAATTTTACACTAAAATAAGTGTGTTTAAGTGGATTTCATTCCTACCTCTCTACCTCTTTGTTTAACATGGTATTAAAGATTATTTAAGCCTCTTCACATAGTTCAGGGAAAATGGTAAAAAACGAGAGAAGAGAAATAAAAAAGGAAATCATTTAGCTTTTCACAAACTCGAGAGAAGACCATAAGATCTAAAGTTTTGAATTAGAGATGATGAAGTAATATATTTCAATATAAGACCTATATATGAAATAGTCAAGTTTTTTGTTTGTTTGTGAGAGCGGAGACACTATGACCAAACTGTAAGAAAGTGGCAGCCACCACTTTTGTGAGCCGCAATTCATTTTTCCAAGTCTTAGTTGCTATCCATGATGGAATAGAATATGAGCCTTAAAGGGTTCATGATGAGTCACAACTACTACCCCTCATCACAAGTTTCATCCACTGTCATTGGTCCTAGCCGCATGCAAGGGAAAATTGTATTGTTAGAGTTGTTGTTGATTAACAAGTGGAATATTTCTCAATCTTAGAGTTTGTTTTTGAAAGGTTTTAAGTATTTTAATTAAACCAAATTTCATTTAAGGATTTGGATATTTAAAGAAACAAGTGAAGGAAATTTTTTTGATGTAAGAGAATACAATCAAGAAAACAATAAAAAAAAATGAAATTCGAAGAAATTAGTTTTTGATTTAGGGATATTTTTTAATGTCATTTAAAATAAGGTAAAATTACTTTTAATGTTTCTCTACATTGTTAGTCTTGGAAATAAATTGAGTTCCCATGACAAATAGCAACATGCATTTCTGTTGCCTTAAGTGTGCTTCAGTTGATTTCATTCTTGCCTCTTTGTCTATCTTTTTAACATGGTTTCAGAGCAAGTGTAAGACTCTTCATAGACTAGAGAAAAAGATAGTTCATAAGATCAAATAGTTCGAATTTCAAATTTTAAAGGAATAGATCTAACTATGAGGTTTACATAAAGAGTTGAGGGTTTTTTTTTGTAACTGAACCTTAGGAGGAGGAGGAGCTAGGCCAATAATACATTGTCTTTCTCCCAGGAAAACTCTAGTGGAGAATCTATTTAGAGAGAATTCTCACAGGAAACCAAATTACCAACTTTCGAGAACCGTAACTAAGAAGAGTGAGGAAATAGAAAATCCTCCTAAAAATGGAGAAAAATAAACCATGTACAATAATGTTGTACCAACAAACATCATTAAGTATCTCTTGAGAAACCTCCAACAATAAAAGCTCCCTCAGAATAACCATTGAACCAACATAGATAAATTAAAACAATAACGAAACCACATGAGGGTGGTCAAATCCTATTACACAACGTCACATCACCTTAAGGGAAAGTGGTATCCACATCACACCATCTAATGCATGAGGTGATGGCATTTGTCTAGCCCCACTTCCTTCCACTTCCCTTCCCACGCCCATCCTAAGTGTCTTGATCCATTTTAATGAAGGCCTAGTAGAGTTGCAATAAACTAGAGTCTTGGAATTACATCAATTTCGTAGCTATGCAAAATTCAAAACTAGAACATCTAGCATTGGATAGTCTTTCTGTTATGATATTACCTCATGTTTCACCACAAGGATTTCATCTTTTTTTATAGTTTTTTACCATACTTTTCATTCATTTTCCACTTATCCTCACATCACCACACTACTAATTTGAAATAAAAATCCATCAAAGCTACATAAGTAAGCAATATGGTAAAGGTCCAATATTCTCTCGACTGTATATGTTTTTCTTTGTAAATTTGGATTAATTTGCATGAGTTACAAACATTAGAGAAATTTGTAGGTATAAAATGGGCCTCGTAAGAACTATTATAAAATAATAGCAAAAATAATACAATAAGATTAGTTACCTCCTCAATTTTTAACTTATCTCCTTATGATTGTAAATTTTGCATCCCAAGCGTACCCATGTTGAATACTTTCGATGAAGCTTACTACATAAAAAAATGTGACATACATGAAAAAACATGTTTGCAATCACGTTTTTCATGTATTTCACATTTTTTGTGTAGTAGGGTCCATTGAGAGTTTGCAACGTGGATACTCCTTGGATGAAAAATTTAATTTCTCATCCCGCGAGTGCTCCTACTCAAAATTTAAGTAAAATCACAGGGAGACAAGTTGAAAATACAAGTTGGACAAACTGTCTTTTTCTTTTTTATTTTATTTTTATCTTTTTACCTTTTTACTCCAAAAATGGTGAATCATCCCCATGGTTGATATCATTATATTGAAGCCTATTAGTTCTTATAAAATTGTTTTTTGTTGTATGTTTTTGTTTTGCGACCCTTTTTTTTTACCACAAAATGCATTTAATGAATTTGACACATTCTACAGTTGAATCAAAGATTTGAATAGATTTCATGGAAGACAAATTACCCAAGGCATATAAGAAGATGCCAAATGGTGCATGCACCATTCTCCACTTATCAAGTACAAATGGAAGTTCACAGGTTGACCACAACATAAAAGTTGAGCATTTGGTCAAGCTTGTGTCGTGGCATATTCTTATCACTAGAACAGAGTACCAAGCGAGCCTCGTTCCATATCAAGTGAGCGAGATCATAAAGGAACGAATGATCTGAAGGATAATGATGTGTTTCTTACATGATTCACTTCCTTTATAGTGAATCACGTGAATTAGACTTCTCATAGAAATCAAAGTCTGAAATGTTGGTCATAGATATATCTTCTAGTAATTAGTTTCTTAGGGTAGTTGTTTTAAAACATTATAAAATGCTCCATTGAGAAGTCAACCAAAATCCAAATTTTTAGTATGTTTAGTAATTTTTATTTTTGAATTCAAGTGAAGTTCCTTTGATTTCATACACATTGTTCAATTAATACAAGTCTCTTTTATGGTTTCGCCTTCATGAAAAGAATTGGTATTTAATCATCAATTATTTGACTTTTCCATCTCTCATGTGCCTTAGGAGGGCCCCTTGTTGAGTACAAGTGTGTATTAGTTTCCTTTCAATTATATTATTACTTTATGCAACATTTCTTTCAAGTATTTCATTTAATGCTCTATTTCGCACAATACATTTCTGCTCATTTACACGTTGCCTTTACTCGTTTACTTCTTGTTCTTATACATATACAAGCAATTGAATAAACATTTGAAAAAAATGAAACATTTATAAATACTTTTTTTATATTAGTCTTTTACTTCTACTTTCATTTTAGTCTCGTATTTATAGATAGGACTTTAATTATTGTTTAGACATGAGAGAATCTTGAACTATGTGTACACAGCAATCCATCGCAAGCTCTAGTTTACTTTGATTGCACAAGTAACTTGTATTTCGAATCAATGTTTCATAGAATATCATTTACTCATTTTCTTAAGATAATTCTATCTTTATTTTCCATAGAGTAAAGTTCAATTGCTTCTATAGAACGAAGTTTAAATGCTTTCTAGAATAGAGTTTTCAATTGAGCCTTCGTAGAATAGATTTTGTCATCTTTCATAGAATAAATGTCTTTATATTCAAGAGTTTTTCATAGAATAGAGTTTAGAATATATTTGAAAACACTTTCATAAAATAGAAACTTTAAAAGTTTTCATGGAAATAGAAATGGATGGGCTTTCATAGAGTAAAAGTTTGATTTCTTTCATAGTAGAAGAGTTGGTTTCATAGAATAGAAATTACATGTATTTTCCATAGATTAGAATTGTGCTTTCATTTCACATAGATTAAAATTTCATTTCTTTCTAGTTTAGAATCTATTCATTTTTTTCGATTGAATCTTGTTGGATTTCTAGAGTAATTTGTGCCTTGCTTTCATAGAATGAATTTCTGATCTCCATAATAAAGTGTGTGTGCTCATTTTGGATATCATTTCATGAGTAGGATCTTATTTTAACTTTCAGTCTTGTAATTCCTTCCAATAGATTATATTTCCTCTCAAAATTTAAAGTTAATTTCCTAGCATATATTTTTCATGTTTGCTTCACAAGTGTACAAACCCGGATTGATAATTTAATGCTAAGTAATTTAACTCACAATTAAACTACCCAACCCCTGATCTCCATACATAGGAGGTGGTTACCATTGGAAGTTGGGTTATCAGAGTGGCTATGTGTAGAAGATAACCTATAGGTGCTATATATTTGAGATTTTCTTAGGTCGAGAGCCATTAATCATCTTACGAACCATTCTCACTACCAATCGAGAGTATCTTTCAATAATAAGTTTGGAAATCCCTATTGAGTGGCTTGATGTAATCCCAACTCAAGAGAAAATAATTAAATTGCATTTTTGTTGATGTGAACTATGGAACCTACATAGATAATGAGATCCTTAACTAGAATATTTTATAAGATACCACCATAACTAGTAGGAGTAGTGTTCCCCTTCAAATCTCCACCAAACTTTTACTTAATAAATTTATCTAGTGGGGGGAGCACTAAGAGGTAGGGGAGTGGATGACAAGATAAATGGAGGGAATCCTAACATGGATGGAGTCTTAGGCTAGAAACATATTACTAAGTATTAATAGCTTCAACGAAGATAACTTCTAGTATTCCTGGGATCACTGATTAAGGAGAACTATTTCCCTAATAGAGTGAAGAACATTCTTCTAAATTATATTCTAAATAAATTTGATTATGAAAATGTATAATATTTTTCTCCTTCCAAATTAACCAAAGGAGAAATCTAGGGAGGATCCAACATGCCCTATTTATGGTAGGGTTTTAAAAAGCACTATATCTCCAATTTTCAATAGTATACCCTATGCTATTACATACCTTGTCTGGTTTACCAAAGAGAAATGAGGCATGAGTCCAAAAAGATTCTGAAAATGAGCAGGAGTTAAAGAGTTATTCAACATCTTCATTGGTTAACTGAAATAAGTGGCAAAAGGAAGGACCTTTAAAAACTTGTCAAAATATTTGACATTGTCTCGCTAGGATTAGAGAAAATACACAACTTTAGAGGTCCTAGGACCAAATATTTTTTCAAATGTTTTTTTTGGGGAAGTTGTGAGTGACCTGCTACAATATGGTAGGCATCCTTGACTAAGAATGAACCTTTGTGTTTATACTCCCATCATAATTTATCAAAACATTCCAAGGCAAGTATATTTCAATGCTACAAATCATCCCATGACTTATCCCAAGCATTGTGGGCTAAAACAACCTATCATTCCTTTCAACCTCTTCATTGTCTCCATGGGGAAGTAGAGTGTGAGGTCTACCAATAATAAAGAATATTGCGATAGTTCTGAGTGCTCACTCAAGCTTTATTAAGTCCATGTGCATAGTTTGATCACTAAGCCTAGGAAGTTGCTTCCACAAATCCTACTATAATAGGGAACTGTAACAATCTCTTATTTCCCATATAAAATGGTGTTGGATGAATTTCGCATATAAAATGGTGTTGGATGATCCCTTTATTGTCATTAGCAAGATTGTAGACAGAGGAGACTTGAGAAGTTGTTAGAGTTCTAAGTTGCTTCTGAAAGGAAATATTATGACTACATTTGATACACCATATTTGCCTCCATAATTCCTTCCTCCTTGGATCCAATGACACCATGTTTTGGTACCAAGAACTTTACTAAGAAGCTCTGGATCTCTTAATCCTAAGTCACCCCTTTGTTAGTGAAACATAATTTCTCCAAGGAAACCAAAGTCCATTTTATTTTATAGCGACGCATCGCCCCATAAAAAGGCTCATTGAATCCATCTAATTGGGCATCAAATTCCTTTTAGAGTAGCAAGAGTTGAGAAGAGATAGATGGGGAGGAATTGAAGGACAAATTT
>APFE030599703.1:4236-17305 GCA_000404065.3 Pinus taeda
CACGGAGGTTGAGACACAGCGGAGGCCTCGTAAGGGTGGCCTCACTCATCATGGTACTGATCAGCATTGATCTAGCATCAAAATATGAAAATTTTGAGAATTTTGGAGCATTTTGCAAATTTTTTGGTAAAATTACAGGTTTTTCCCGTGTCGTGTCCGCGTCGCGCGCGCGGACATTTTGAAGGACTGCTCGGAATTTTGAAAACTTGGCATTTTTGGAAAGGGCATGCAAAGAGAAAAATTACCAATACTTGGGAGAAGCTTTATTTTGAGATTTGAGCCTCCAAAAGCTCAAAATACATCAAAAAATGACTTTCTGCCCACTTTTTGAGTTGCAGAAAGTGACCTTGGGAGAAATGGTTTTTGAGGGGGCAAAACAACTCCAAATTCAGAAATTCCACTTGGGATGGAAAGTAGACAGACCAAGCTTTCCAATGAGCCATCGTTCACCTGATTTGAACCAGTGGAACCTACTCAAAAGTTGCTGCAAAGGTGCACGGACATGAGAGCCAGGGGGCGCGGATATGAGAGCTAACTTTGCCAAAATTGACTTTTTTGGTCAAAAAACACTGTTTTGACTATGGTTGATTATTTTTACTTGTAGATGATGGATAAATGTAATATTTTCATGGCACTTTGATAGATTTTACCTCTCTTTACTCTTCTAGAAGCTTTCTTGATGTAAAAAGTGAATAATTAATGCATGAATCAGTTAGCTAAGTAATAGAGGCAAGTTGTTGAGCTGCCTATTATCTAGTGCTTAGTTTGGAATTAGTTCAAACTGCTCCTAGAAGGATGAGCTGGACCCCTAGAGGCAAGGGAAGAGGTTAGCTTGCCTATATTATGGGTTTTCTTAGTCATTTTGAGAGGTTGGAAGGTTGGACTCTTGTGGGAGACAGTTTCATTGTATATTGTACATCTATCTTTGCAATTTCAAGAGGAAGAAGGCCAGGGTTTTGCAGACATCCTTGTGGATTCCTGTGGATTGTAGTGTTGATGGTGTGTTCTCTACATGTTATTGTAAGTTTGTTTATGTATTCTACATCTCTCTTTTGCTTCTATTTGGACAGATGAAGTGGTAAAGTTTGAATACATGCTTTGACATGCTCAGCTTTTTAGTTTGTTCAAAATTTATGTTTTCTGCTATCTAGAGAGGATTCAAATGGTTGTTTGCCCTCTTTAGCTCCTTCTCTATCATCCCTGATCATCCATCTCAGATCAAGGCATCAGCGCTCACTCCTACCTTGCCCCAAAGATCCCCCTGCAAAAACTGTGCTCAATCCCCGCACCCTGAATTGCACTCCCTCCAATTGCCACCAAAAACCCAAAATCTTTAAATCAACTCCCCTTATCAATTTACTAGCCTAATATCTTTGATCCTAATTGGTCAGCTTATCATATTGAAAGATCTACCGAATCTGACCCGAGAGAGCCTTCTCATACCTCGTAGGGCTAGCTACGAGGTGAAATGGTTTGATGTAGCCTTGAGAGTTTGTCTATCTCAGCCTCGGTGAATTCCAAGCGCTAACACTACGTATTAAACCCAACTGCATTCATGTCTGAGTCACCCTCCATAATTGCAACCAATGCTTGCTATATGCTAGCTCAAACCAAAGGATGATTGGCTGAAACAATGAATCAATTCTATCAACTGCAAGCCTGCCTATTTCAAGGAGATTTTCATGATTTGGTTATACCATATCATAGCATTTTCATTTTCATAATCAGTTAGCTTAGATAGTATTTATAGAGCCTTTCATGTCTTTAGAAAGGGTCCTAAATTTTTGTATAAAACTTGGATCGGGAGTCACACTATTGTGCTTCTAATATATATATATTTTTATGAAGACTGGGCCTATATTCTGAATTTTAATAAAGAATGTTTTGATGAGATATGCACTATTGCTTTTCGTGAGAGTATTTCTAAGTTAGAAGACATGATCTGAATGCGATTGATATCGGAAGGGATTCGACTTACATATGGTACTATTATCTATGTCTTTGCTCCATTCTTTTATACGAATCAACGTTTATTTAATCTTGCTATCATTCGATATATGTATGTGTTTTAATAGCAGTCCTTATACTTATCACTATTGAATGTTTAAGGAATGTTATTCTTTCAATCATTTTTATGTCAATGATATATGAAGAATAGTGTAATAATGTTTTAATTATTACATTGTTCAACTATTTGAACAAAGTAATTATCATATGAATGAATGTCTTTATCAATGGAGTCATCTATATGCCTATTTGTAGATAAAGATCATCAAAAGTTGCACTAAAGTGGAAAATTCCCGGGATAGATTAGTTGTTTATAATTTTACATTTTAGAATAAATCATCCATCATTATCATTAGATAAAAGAAAAGCAACCACTTATCCATCCTATTTACAAATCATTGGGAAACTGGTCCCATTATATCCAGTTGGAGCCACCACACCAAACGGAAAAGGAGCTGCCTTTAAGGTCCGGACCGGGTGGTTTTCCCCTATGTTGATGCAATGGTTTTCGAGGTATCAACATGACCACAACATATCCACAACCATACACCATTGGGTGGTTTCATCAAGGATGGGATCTTCACATGAGCCAGCAGTGTCGCCTTCCATACAACATCAAGCCCTTCACGGATGAGGTATTGTGTAGCATTGCTCCCCTTGAAGTTTGTGACATATTATTAGGACAACCATACTTGTGGAAGTGACATGCTGTGTATGAATCACGACCCCGTGCTGTTATTGTTACATTGGGAAATAAGTTGTACAGGATACTGGAGGTACCACTGCCTACCGCCACCTCTTTGGCTACTACAAAACAATGCAGTAAGCTCGTTTCCAAAACTGGGAAATTTATTTTCTTGATGATACGCCCTCAAGGAAAGAAGAAGACAGTGGTCACGACCTCCAGACAGGGCCACTCCGCACGAAAACTATAGATGAACAAGGTCGTGGAGCAGTACGAGGACATCTTCACCTCCCCCGCCGGGGTTCCTCTGCATTGTCAAGTCAAGCACTCCATTGATCTGACCCCAGGTGTGCCAATGGACCAATCTATCAGCACTCCATTCTGGAGAATGATGAAATCAAGAGGCAGATTCAGGAGCTGCTACAGAAAGGTCACATTCGTCTGAGTTCATCACCTTGTGGGAGCCCAATCGTGTTGGTACAGAAGAAGGATGGGACTTGGAGACTCTGTATTGACTATCAGGCGCTGAACAAGATCACTGTCCGTAATAGGTACCCGATCCTGTGGATTGATGACCTCCTGGACCAACTAAAGGGGGCAAAATATTTCATTAAGATCGATCTGAAGTAAAGCTATCACCAGGTACCAATCGAAACCTTTGACATGTGGAAGACTGCCTTCAAAGCCAAGGAGGGCCTTTTAGAATGGTTGGTTATGCCTTTTGGATTGATGAATGCTCCTACAACCTTCATGAGGCTAATGGATGACATCTTGTGGCCATTCACCAACTCATTTGTAGTGGTATACTTGGATGACATTCTGATATTCAGCCAAAGTTGGGAAGAGCACCTCCACCACATCCGATAGGTTCTCCAAACACTGCGGCAACACAAGCTGTGTGCTAATTTGGAGAAATGTGCTTTTGGCATGACCCAGGTTCAGTATCTGGGATACATTATTGATGAATAGGGGGTGCATGTGGATCTAGCCAAGATTTAAGTCATTTGAGATTGTCCATCTCCAACCACTTTGACAGAGCTTCGCAACTTTCTAGGTCTTGCCAACTTCTACTGTATGTTCATGTTGGGGTTTTCTCATATCACTTGGCCGTTGAGTCAAGTCACCAAGGGAGGAGTGAAAGAAAAATTCTTTTGGTCTGAATCTCAACAGAAGGCATTCACAGAGTTGAAAGATCGCCTCTGCACGGCACCAATGCTCGCATTACTAGATTTGCAACAACCATTTGAGGTCAAGACAGATGCCTCTGACTATGCTATTGGGGCAGTCCTTACTCAACATGGGTATCCAATGGCATATCACAGTGAGACACTTTCAGAAACAATCTGGAAGTATCCCACTTATGACAAAGAGATGTATTCCATGGTGCAGGCCTGCCGACAATGGAATCATTACATTTTGGGGAAGGAAACAGTCATCCACACAAACCACCAACCTCTGCAGTTCATACAGACCCAAGGGAAATTGCAGAATGATCGCCATCAAAATTGGTCTACATACCTGCAACAGTTCCATTTGAATATCAAGTATAAGAAGGGTAACACCAATAATGTTACAGATTGCCTCAGCCGACTGCCGATCATGGCGTTAACCACCGTGCTCAACTCTTGTGGGCACGAGACTTCTGATTGGCCACTTCTCTACAAAAGCGACCCAGAATTCAACCACACATACCAGACACTCTTGGAGGTTCGGTATGTTCCAAATTTTCACCTCCAGGATGCCTTGTTATGCCACCTGGGTCACCTTTGTGTTCCTTTAAGCAAGCATGCCAAGATGATTTGGGAAGCACACTACAGTCGGGCTGCTGGGAATTTTAGGGTCGGGAAAATGGTGGCAGTACTACAAAAGTATTTCTATTGGCCGAAACTTCGACAGGATGTTGGGAAGTACATCAGATCATGTACTGCTTGCGCCATTGCCAAACCTACCATCAAGAAGCAAGGCCTCTATACCCCACTGCCTACCCCTAGTCGATCTTGGAAATCCATCTCCATGGATTACATGTTAGGCCTTCTTTCCACTAAGCATGGAAACAACTGTGTTTTTGTGGTCGTCGACAGGTTCTCAAAGATGGCCATTATGGCGGCCTGCAATAAGGATATCACAGCAGAAGCGACTGCGAAAATCTTCTTTGAATGAGTGTGGGTGCACTTTGGGATCCCACAGTCTATCATCTCAAATTGGGACAGTCGGTTCCTTAGTACATTTTGGTCCAATCTCTAGTCAATGCTGGACACCAAACTCACTAAGTCCACAACCTTCCATCCTCAAATTGATGGCTATACAGAGGTTGTCAATAGGATGTACAACTCAAATCATCCACGCACATGGGACGAGAGCCTCCCCTATGTTCAGCACAACTACAACCGCGCTCTTCACAACTCAATTGGCCACAACCCTTTTTATGTGGGCTTGGGGTTCCAACCACTATGCCCCATTGATGTGGCCATGCCACTTGCAGCTACTCACACAGATTCGGCTCATGTACAGTTCGAAACAGACAAGGCATCCAAATTCATTGAGCACATCCAACATATTTTCCAACAGGTCCATGACATTATGGAGAAATCAAATGCCAAGTACAAGTAGCGACATGATCAACATCGGGTGCCACACAAGTTTCAGGTGGGCGACCAAGTATGGTTGCATTTGCAAAAGGAACACCTTACTGGAGCCTATTGGAAACTGAGACCACTCCGATATGGTCCTTACACCATTACTTAGGCTGTGGGAGACAATGCATTTGAGCTCAACATTCCCCCATTCCTTGGCCTGCACCCAGTGTTCCATGTGGACCGCCTTCGGCCATACTTTCCACCATTACTAGACACATCCGACATTGCAGAACAACTCACACCCATAGAATTAAATCCAGATTGCATGGAACAAGCTGCAACTGATTGGATCATGGACACAGAGATCAAGAACACTCGCCAACAGAATAGCCAACTGTATCGAGTTGTCAAAGCAGGCCAACTCCTTCACCAGGGCAAGTGGCTCACCGGGGACCAAGTTCAACAAAAGTTTCCTCATCTCATGGAGGAAATCAACGCAATGGGGACCATTGCTTCCTAAGGGGGGAGGAATGATCTAGGTGGACATTGGTGGCCACCTGCCAAGTCCACTTGGACCCCCACCATTGTTTCTCTCAGCATTTTCAATTTCCTTAATTGTAGCACAACTTACTATTTTTAGCAGTTTTTCAGGTCCTGAACTTCCGGAGCCTTTTTGAGGCCCTAAACGACGTTTTCTTGGGAAAACTGGGAGCAACATGGGTCCGTGGACTGATGTTTCTCTTCCCAAAGTTGTAGTTCTCAAATAGATCTTTCGAACGAGATATTATGCATGTCAAATGGAGATCATATGCCAAAGTTATGACCCCGGGAAGTTGATGTACCAATTTACCCAAACGGGGCTCACAGTTTGGCGTTTCATCTTCTAGGTTTAGGTTTTTGGATGTTTAGGGTTTTCCATTAATAGGCCTTCAAGCCTCATTGTAAGACAATTGAGAGGCAAGTAGCCACCACATCTCTTCCCAGAGATAAGCTACCATTGCCCTAGCTGGTTTATTTCCATTACTGTTTGTAAGCATATTTCAGTATTTTACATCAATGAAATGAAGTATTATTTCCACTACATATCTGTGTTTATGGTTATGTTTGTAATTTGTTGCATTCCTATTTAAATCCGGATCATTGTTGGATTGGAGTCCTTTGGTATTAATGCCAGATAAGATGATTTGGTGTTTCCTCCCATTTTTTTTTTGAATACATTTTTAATCACTCTAGAAAATCTTTTTTTTTTTTATGACATTCCAGTGCTGCCTATAGAAGGTGATTGTGAAACCATCTGGCCCCCGGGGCCTTGTTTGGGTGAAGATTCCATATTGCTGCCAACACTTCTGCTTCAACGATTTCTTTTTTTATTTCTGAATTTTCATCGCCACTTGTTTTTTTTTTTATGTGTTGTAGGAAGTCCTCATGATCTGCTGGCTGTTCATTTGTTGTTAATAGATATTTGAAGTGGTTATGGGTTGTTTTTTTTAATTCCTCCACTCCTTTTATTTCTTGCCCATCCACTTTAATTTGGACTATCTGATTTCTAGCTCTTCTCATTTTCATTGTGTTGTGAATGAAGGCAATATTTTTGTCCCCAACTTTCAGCCATATGCAATTGGATTTCAATCTAATCTCTTCTTCTTCTTTTCTTTTTTCTTTGTATATTTCCCAAAATAATTCATTTTCTTTCAAGTAGTCCTGCTGATCCTCCTCTTTGTTTTCCTTTTCTTCTTGCATGTTGTCCATTTTTTTTGCAGCTCTATTTTTATTTTTTCTTTTGGTTTTTTAAATTCATTCTCTCTAGCCCATATCTTTAGCTTTATTCTCAGATTTTTTAATTTTGTTTCCCATACAAAATGTGGTGACCCTCTAATGTTTTGTGCCCATCCCTCTTTGATTTGAGTTCTGAAATCTTCATTGTTTTCCCAGATTGATTTGTATCTAAAAGGAAGAGGGCCTTGGTTGTCCATTTTGCCCAGTACGATTGTTACTGGTTTATGATCCGATGTTGTTGTGTGTATAATTTTGGACTTGACAGAGGTGTATTTAGCTGCTATGTTTTCTTGAACTAAAATTTTGTCCAAACTCTCCTTTATATTACTCTTGCCCACTCTCTTATTACTCCAAGTGTATTTCCCGTTACTTGGCAGAATGTCAATTAAATTGTGCTGCTCCATTATTGCTTCCAAAGCTTCTCTTGATGGATCCGCATGATAAATCCCTCCAAATTTCTCTTCTATGTTTCTAACCAAGTTATGATCACCTCCCAAAATTATTTTCCCATTTTGACTTTCTGCTAGAGCTTCTTTTATTGAGTTCCTGCATTGTTCTTTTTCTTTATAGTGGTTTGGAGCGTATATGTTGATGAGGCTGTATTTTTCCTTTGTGTTGATTTCCTTTAAATCAATTTTGATCCAATGCTTATCAATCTTTTGATTTGTCATTTCCCATTTCCTTTTTTTCCAAAGGGTGCAAATTCCTCCTGAGGATCCTCTTGCCTCTAGTGCTAGTCCTTCATAGTTTTTTAATTTTTGTATCATTTTTCCATTTTCTTGACTGTTTGTTTTGGTCTCCTGGATCATGAAAACGTCTGGCACTTCTTTCATTAGAATGTCTCTTGCTGGATTTACTTTATAAGTTGTACCAAGACCACTACAGTTCCAAGAGACCACTATCATTATTTGTTGGTTTGATGGTGAACATTACCCTTCCCTCTCTGCTGATTTTTCTCACTGTTTCCTAAGCTTTTCCCAAAGAAGGAGTCCATTGGTTGCTGAGTTCCTAGAGCCATCTCTTTGGTTGTTGCTTCATCCTTTATTTCCTTGTTAGATTTTCTGCCTGCTTTTTTTGGTGTTCATTGATTTGTAGGGTCTCTTTGGATTAGTTTCTGGTTAAAATAAGGTCCACTGATGGAGGGGGAAGGGGAGAGCGAGGGTTTGTAGGTAGGGAGGACAAGGTGAGGGGGTTGTGGGAATACGAGGGGGATCGGGGTGAGGGTGGATCAAGAGAGTCTTCGAAGGGCCTAAAGGGGTTCGAATTTGTGAGGGGTGGAGGGAAGATAGTGGAAGGGGATGGAGGAGAGGGTTCATTTGAGACCTGGGGCTGCAATGATGAGGGAGGAGGTTGCTTGTTGGTGTATTTCTTTCTTTTTACTTGTTCCCATTTATTTTCTACTTCCTCAGCACTTTCATTTTCTTTTTTTTTAGAACATCTATTTGTAAAATGGCCAGATTTGTGACATACCTTGCATTTGAATGGGATTTGTTCATAATCCAGCTATTGTATATGCGTCCATTCATCTACCTTGATCTTTATCGCTTCTGGGAGTCCTTTTCCTAGATCCACTTCCACGCATATTCTGGCACATGCATGCATGTTGTCCTTTGGTTCACATCTATCTATGTATTTCCCTACTGCGTTTCCTATGGCCTTTACCGACTCATCTCCCCAACAGTATAGAGGAAGATGAGGTAACCTGATCCACACTGGCACTGCACTTGGTACATCCATTTCAGGATCAAAGTCTGGAGTCCATCAATTTAAGTATAGTCCTTTGGTATCCATGAAATATGGACCATTTATGAATATTAGATATTGTCCTCTTCCACAGAACCTTATTGAGATTTTCCCATTGATGGTTGAGCTCCAATTTATTTCGACCCATTTTTGAACCGATTTGGGTTATCGCCATAGCCCATTGAACTGTCCAATTAAACCACGTTCAACAAGAGACAGCGCTGCTCTGCGAGGGAGAGCAGGGGGGGAGAGAAATTTTTGGAATATCATCGAGGTTTTTGACAAACTTGTTTACTGTTGGCCTGATTCTTGGAGGTCATCTTGTAGTTATAAGAGAGGCAAATCCATTCGCTGCATCTTCATTTCCTTGGAGTCATTCTGGAGGTGGTTCGCCCTCATCTGGGGGATCCATTGGCTCTGAGATCTCAGCAGCAGGAGGCTGCTGAGTGGCGGCTGCGTGTAGGGTGAGAACCAGCTAGGTCATGCAGGCAGTAGCAGGGGCGTGCGCACGATGGTCACTGCTAACATTTCTTACAAGACAAAACCACCACAGGTTGCATAATTAATAACCCATTATTGCCCTCCTAGCCTTCAAATTTGATAATCCCAAAGAAAACATGTGCATGAAGGGATAGATGCCTCATATGCATTATCATGAACTTGCATTTGCACATGAGTATCGTTTAGTTCACTAAAATTTTCAAGCTCATCCTTTCATCCTATTATAGCTTCTCCCTTGTCTATATAATGAAGGCCACACCAAAGGGAAAGGGGAGAGAACTTTTATGCAACTATTGTCTTCCAACTTCCGTTTATGTTGTTTGTGACATCTTTGTAAGGCTCAAGAAAGGGTGAGGAAAAGGAACGAGAAGTAATCTGTAGCCAAGATTCAAGGCAAACTTGGCTGGTTGTTGCATTGTTACTTATTTTATTATTGAAATCAATCTGTATGGTTTTACCCTCCACATTGCAAGTCTTTTACATGTATAGTTTCTCAAGTGGTTGATCTAATTTAATTAATTAGATCATATTTGCCTTTCAATTAATAATCTATCATCTATAAGATTATGGGAAAGGTATTTCATTTATCTATGTGGAAGTAACATGTTATAGGAACTAGAGCTAGGATCTCGAGAATTGTGCCTATTAGGATCGCGCGAGGATGAACTTCCAGAAAAAGGTGAGTACTTTGATCTTGTTACACAGTAATTTGTTACTGCCTCTATCCCAGTCCTTCTACCGTGTCATGTGTCCAAGTAAAACATGCTCATATTGAACAAATGCTCTCTTATGCTGCTAATTGACCCACTTTTCCTAAGTTTTCTGCCTCATCGCGATAATGGACTTAATATACGCGACGAATGGCGGTCGTAAACAGTCCAGTTGCGCTTCCATCACGGAAGTACATCTGTTTCCCGCGACGGTCAATTTCATGCTCCGGCGCGAGACTATTTGCTATCTTTAGCGACAGTCTAACTCGCTACATTACCTACTAGCGATGTCAATGCTAAAGCTTAGTTATAAACTTGCGATGATCCAGATTGGGCGAATTCGTTCCAACAATCGGCCTTCTGGATGTCTCCAGACCTAGTTGTTGGCATAGTTTGTGTCGCCCTTCCTTGTTTGGTATGACATTTCTATCGTTTGTGCTACCTTCCTTGGGGATGAGCTCTCTCTTCCACATTTTATGGAGACTCCTTCTCCTAATTAAACACTCACCTTTGATATGATCAACTAGTTGGTAATTCCTTGGTTGGAGTAGTGTTGTTAGTGCTTTTGAGTTTGATAGATAGCTGGTGTGGGTGTGACAAGTGTGAGATTGCTGATAGCTTGTGGAAGGTTGTGAAGTGCTCTTAACTTTGTGTTAAATCTTATGAGTGAGAGAGAGACTTTGTATGTTGGGAGATCCATCTTCAAAGAGTGAATGCTCGAGAAATACACTGGCTGGATCCTCTGAGAAGGCTTGTGACGTCAAGACTTGGTTGTAAGCTTGCTCTTATTTCATTATTAATACAATCAATGATGTTTTCCTATGTCTTGTATGTAATTACTTGATAGCCCATTGACTTCTTGACTTGTGAGTAAATAGATCATTGTTGTTTTCCGGTTACGTGCTTTGTTGTATTTCCTTGCATTGTTTCAGGTTGATCACTCATTGAGGAGAAGGAAGCGGAAGCTAGAGTAGCACAATGGAACTTCATCGACCACCAATTGAGGTAGGCCTCCAACTATGATTGTTTAAGAAAATCTATTGTTGGTCTGTCTTTGCTATGACTAGACCCAGTCTAGGGCTAGAGGGGTTGCCTCTGTCCGCAGAGGGAACACTTTCCTGCATCACAAGTTGGCGACCGTACTGGGGAGTCTGTCCTATGTTCTTCTCTTGTTTGCTCTTGTTTTGATTTTTATTCGCTCTCTCTTGAATTTCGGGGATTAACTATCAGTCTTTTGGGTCACCTAGATCGATCTGGGGAATCCCTCTATTGTCTGTAGGATTGACTGGTTTTTGTTTGGGAATTTTTTGTTCATTTGTCATTGTTTTTAACATCATCGCAGAAAATATTTTCACAGTTGCGCCCACATCGCACTCACTCTTTTGTAAAGTCCTGTGCATCGCTGAATAACGTCTCACAGTCGCGACGACTCTGAAATCGGTACATCAGGGAAAAGACGTGTACTTCCGCGACGACATCGCCCTATTGCTACAGCTAGTTGTTGATTAGCGCTAGTTGCTTGTGTAGTCCCCACGACGATTCCTATAGAATTGTTTTTCAATTATGCCTCCTGAATTCGTCCATCCTGTTGATCCCTTGCTTTTTTTCTCTTGCTCAGTAGCTTGTTTTTCACTGTTTATGGTTAAGGCACTCTTTCTTTGGCTTTGTTGAATGAATCTTGCATTTTTGCCTGTGTGACCTAGTTCGTTCTTTCAAGCTCTTGAATCAATTGGCTTGGTTGTTTGTTTTCCCAAGGTTCATTTGCAACTTTCTTGTTGGTTTGATTGAGCCTTCCCCATTGCTTGTTTCTAGTTGATTTTTAGTGACAATTATTGAACCAATCTTTGGTATTGATTCGATTTCTTTTCACCACCGAACATAGATCACAATTGTTTGGATCAACCAGTTTTTTCACGCTTGATTGTTTGTTTCTTTTAAATTTAAAAAACATCAAAATCAAAAGACTGCATTCATTTAGTATATGAAAGTGAAAGTGAATTTGCATTTCAAGGTTTCATATTGGGAAGCAAATGATAAAATCTCTCATTAGTAGTATCCATGCACTGTAGGGATTGATGTCTGTATGCATTGAGTGACTGCATTTGCTTATCTTGGTTCTCTTGGTTTGGGAATGATCTCTCTATCCTCCTGTAGGTACGTGTTCGTTGAAGTAAAAGGATATTTTGCTCATTCTAGCTGCATCCTAGGTTTTGTTGTATACATACGGTAAGGCTTGAAAATTGAAACATAATCCAAGATCAACTCTAAAATGAACTGAATGAACTTAACAATGCATTGGAACATAACGCACACTATTTAGAGGTCTAGGCTAGAGACGTGCTCTGGCGTCGTTAAACCTAGTCACTATTGTTTTCACTCAAGCCTTTTGTGACTCAATAGCGGTCTAGTACGGAATTGTGCTCCCATTTACCGTCGAGTATTTGTTGGGAGACCCCACTAGGTTATCATACTATATCCTTAGGAAGTCGTGTCTACCGCCTTGCAAATCGTAACGCATCGAACACAACATTCGGGAAGATTGATTGCTGTACGGAAAGTCCTTGGTTTTCATATGATCGCCAAGGTGTATATGCAGTTTTACGGGTTGTTTGGTAAACCTTTTGCCTAGTTTCTCCTGAGTAATCACTTTCATTCCTTTTCAAACTCCTTAAAAGAAAAGGTCCATCTGAGCACTTGTCCTTTCAAGCTCCTTCAACCTCAAAAGAGATAGAGTCACCTTTTCGTCCTTTTCTCGACTCTTGAAACATGAAAAGGTCAAGTTTTGTTCCTGCATCATAAAATTTACTACCCATGAAATATTCCTGGTAATGGTTCGAGTTCTTGGTTGTGATAAGAGTGTTTTTCAGGCTCGTTCTCGATGGCAACATTCCTCGAGTCTACCGGCTAAGGTCTTCCCTTAGATGGAAACGCTAGTCCGTTTCCTCCATTTGGAAATGTCGGTGTAGGTTTTAACCCCGTACAGAAATTACCTGCATACGAATTCTAAATCACAGGAAAAATAAAAATGCGAGAGCATAACACATAAAACACATATACACAGAGATTTCCCA
>APFE030599721.1:0-17919 GCA_000404065.3 Pinus taeda
ACAGAAAAACAAAAGGTTGTGGCTGTCACAAGAAAAATATATCAAGAAGGTGCTTGATAGGTTTAATATGAAGGATGCCAAGCCAGATGGTACACCCCTTGCAGCCCACTTCAAGCTGAGTACTAAATTATGTCCCAGTGATGACAAGGAGAAAGAAGAGATGAGCAAGATTCCCTATGCTTCAGCAGTTGGCAGTTTGATGTATGCCATGGTATGCACACCACCAGACATTGCATATTCAGTGGCAGTAGTGAGTAGGTTCCTTGCCAATCCAGGCAAATAACATTGACAAGCAGTAAAATGAATTTTAAGGTATCTCAAGGGTACTAGTCATTATTGTTTATGTTTTGGTCATGATGAGACTGTGCTTAAAGGATTTACAGATGCAGATATGGCTGGAGATATGGATACCAGAAAGTCCACTACAGGTTATTTGTATACATTTACAGGTGCAACATTAGCTTAGGTGTCAAGGCTACAAAGAATAGTAGCCCTCTCTTCAACATAAGCAGAGTACATCGCTGCAACAGAAGCTTGTAAAGAGATGTTGTAGATGTAGCGATTCATAAGAGAGATAGGAATAAAGCAGTACAAGTATGTGTTATATTGTGATAGTTAGAGTGCCATTCACTTGACGAAAAACCCAACATTTCATTAAAAAACCAAGCACATTGACTTAAGGTACCATTGGATCCGGCATGTGTTGGAGGAAGAACAGTTATCCTTGCAAAAGATCCATACAGATAGGAACCCTGCTGATATGCTCACTAAGATTCTACCACGAAATAAACATGAGTTATGTAGAGTCATGGTAGGACTCGATGTGAGTTGATGACTCTTATTTGGATTCAAGTGAGAGAAATGTTAAGCGTGAAGCCAAATTCACGGAGGATTCTTGATGAGATCTTTCTAGATCTCCGGGATTCCAAATCTTTCTACACCGCCATTAGTTTCTAAAATCACATGCAGGATTCTAGATCCTCCTACACCGCCAGTGGTTTCTAGATCATTCTAGATCTCCATCTGAATCACATACATGATTCTAGATCCTTCTTCTCCCTCTATAAATTTGTAATTTCTCTCGCCAAAGAAAGAAAGCCAAGGCCCAAGCCTATTATGTAATGCAAAATGATTTCTGTAATGCAAAATGATTTCTGTCCAGTGATTGTTTTATCTATTCAGTTGTTTCTGATTAAGTAATCTTGTTGTTTCTCAGTTTGTCTGTCTCTATGAATTATTCGCTGTTGTTGCCATCTAAGTCTCTGAGTATAAATCTGTTGTGTTATGTATGCTCTGATCTAACATTAATCATAATTCAATTTAAAAACATGTCCATTTAAACAACTTAGTGTGCTATGCAAATTCATTGAAACCCAATAAAGAAATCCACATAAAATCAAGCAAAATCACCACAGTGGAATGTTAAATCTTCAAGCCTAGCAAAACTATTTCATTCAAATTCACAGCACCCATATGTTGATTCTATAAACCTAGCCCAGATAAACAAAGGAGCCTGTGGTCTCAATGTAGTAAACGAAACTGCAGATCTTCCAAACCTAAAATATTTCTACAAAAGTCTTTTTGCGAAACAGAAAAACAAACTTAACCAAAATCCACGCAAAAAATGTTAACCAAAATCACCACAATGGAATCTTAAATCTTCACCCCTAGTAAAATACCAGAGTATTCATTCAAATTCATAGCAACCCATATGCCTGATTCGATAAATCAAACCCAGATGAACAAGAGGAGTCCGTAGTCTCAATGTAGTGGACGAAACTGCAAATCTAAATCCTTCTACAAAACTCTTATTACGCAACAGAAAACTAGACTTAACCAAAAATCCACGCAAAAATCCACGCAAAAAATGTTAATCAAGCACAATCAAATGTGCAAGCATGTGAAGTCAACACAACAGCTAATGTGAAAATTTTTCAAAATAGCCAAATCAAAATGTTGATATCCATCATACACCCATACAGTAACGAATACAAGTGAAAAACAACTCATTCTAGAAATCTTCAATCTGGGGTATAACCCAACAAGTAAATTTTTGTTTCCACCACAATCCAATTCATCTGGGAAATATCGCACAGCCCAATACAGGAATATGGAAAATTTTGTGATTTTTTCTTTCACGTTTTACTAAGATAAGTTCAAATCAAAGTTTCAGGCATTCAATCTTCTGCATAAACTAACAAAAATAAACCATCAAAAAAGTCGAGACGTGAAGGATCTAATCTTTTTACCTTTTAAAGTTCGTTTTCACTTTAGGAACCTCTGATTAAACTTGAATATCTGCAAAATAAAGCAGTTCATAAAACCTTAACCGACACTAAATTTGACAATCAAACAACCATGAAAGACAACTAGAAAATTGATCTCCGCATCAACGCCACAATTGTGCATATCAATAAGAGCTATAGGGATATCCTTATTGTAGGCAAAAGAAGATTGTCTGTCTCTAAGAATTTTTTTCACAAAGTGAATATTTTTTTCATAGAGTGGAGATTTTTTTCACTTTCTCTGATGATTTACGTCAGAAAAAGAAGATTGTCCAGGAAGAATTCAACGCACTTTACTTCCTTAAGGTGATGTCCCAAGAATGTAGACTGTATATGCATGTCCCAAGAATGTAGACTGTATATGCACCAGTAACATCTTCTGAGAAAGTTTGATCATCGGGAAAAAGCTAAATTTCTTTGAACATCATCTTTTAAAATAAAACCTTACCAAATTTTGGTGGATTTGTAAAGATCCACTTGATTGCATGTGAATTAACATATATAAAGATGCATCTTGCAAGGCCTTTCGGGCTTGTCCTTAATTAGGTTATTATGGTCCACCACCGCATTGTTGTATGACATTATATATCCATACGACTATGTAGATCAGAATAATTATGAGAAAGCAACCGTTGGTGCACTATTTGCACAAATATTGTCCTCGTCCCTTCTCCATACGATTACCCACCTGAATGGAAAAAAACGCAAAAATTAACTAACTCCTTATCTCTATGTCCAGTGAAAAGCTCTGCAGTCAAGAAATAAACTTGTTAGTTTTCACTAATCTCAGAAGTTGGCTGAGGAAGAAACTACTTTCACTCCGCAACTACTTCACCTCTTAATTCCTATTTTTTGAAATTTTGATGAATCATTGTGCCAAATCTCACGCGTTATAGAGCTTTGATTGAATAACTACTGTCTTCCTAAAAATAATTGCACGATAGAAATATAAGATCTAACTGCAAGAGCCAAGTCTGGTCTCTAACTACCCACTGAAGTTTCGTTGCTCCTCGGCTCTTGAAAAGACAAGTCTGATCTCTAGTTACCCACAGAAATTTCCTCGCTCCTGGGCTTTCGGTAGTTACTATATTCATGGACAATATTTAGCTTCAGAATAAGTGGCAGGACATGCCTAAATTTAATCTGGCATCAATCATTTGGGATATCTAATTTCATTTCTAGTTTATAACAAGGTACCATCATAGGAAAGATCCATTGGAAGCTCAACAACTGTCATAGCAGACTAGTAGCAGCCTAAAACAGTAGTCGGAGTTGTTAGAATGCCTTAGTGTTCCATCTAAAGAATTAAAAGCTCAGTGAAGGCCATTCGAGGTCGTTGGTCTATATGGGTGGTCGATGTATGTATACAAATTAATCTTAATTCAAATTAGAAACCTGTCCATTTTAACAAGTCAGTGTGCTATGCAAATTCACTGAAACCGAGTAAAGAAATCCATAGAAGACCCAGCTAAATCACCACAATGAAATGTTAAAACTTCAAGCCTAGAAAAATACCAGAGTACTTTATTCAAATTCATAGCACCCGTATGCCTGATTCTATATATAAACCTAGACCAGATGAACAGAGTCGTCTATAGTCTCAACTCTCAAGTAGTAGAAGAAACTGCAAATTTGCCAAAACTAGAATCTCTGTACAAAACTCTTATTCCGAAACAGAAAACCAGACTTAAACCAAAATCCACGCAAAAAATATTAACCAAACACAATCAAATGTGCGAGCATGTAAAGTCAACACAACAACTAAGGTGAAAATTTTGCAAAACAGCCAAATCAAAATGTTAATAGTTATCATACACCCATACGGTAACAAATACAAGAGAATAACAACTCATTCCAGAAATCTTCAATCTAGAGCAACCCAACAAGTAAATTTTTGTTTCCATCACAACCCAATCCATCTGCGAAATATTGCACAGCCCAATACAGGAAGAAGCATAATTTTTTTATTTTTTCTTTCACGTTTTACTAAGTTCAAATCAAAGTTTCAGGCATTCAATCTTCTACATAAACTCACAAATACAAACCATCCAAAAAGTAGAAACGTGAAGGATCTAAGATTTTTACCTTTCAGAGGACATTTAACTTCAGGAACCTCTGATTAAACTTGAATTTATGCAAAATAGAACAGCTCGTAAAACCTTAACCGATACCAAATTTGACAATCAAACAAGCATTAAAAGCAACCAGAAAACATACCCAAATTCATCTTGATCTTCGTATCAACGCCACAATCGTGCATATCAGTAAGAGCTTTAGCGATGTCCTTATTGTACGCAGTACTGAGATTACATTGAAAACTCAAATTCTATCGTTGTGAAAAATGCTCCAAAACCATAAAAGAGAAACAGAAGCCGCGTGAGAGTCTACAAAAATAACTAAAACTCATTACCATCTCTAATAAAACCGCTGTGATCAGTAACCCTCTTCAAAGCAGAAAAATCGAAGTCTACCCTCTTCCGGGACCTTAGAGGTTTGCTTTTGCTTTTCACAGATATATATAGTTGTTCATGGAAGCAAGATCAAAAGGAAGTCTTAAACGACAAAGTAAGAGGGACTTTGTAAACCCTCCTTAACATTAAGAGATTCCTTTAAGATCTCCAACATATCGAGCATTTAAAATCTGCAACAAAAGGTTTAGGGCTTCATCAATGATGAATGTTTCAAAGTTATGAACGACTCTATGTAAAAGAATTCTAAAAGAGCTAAATTACAGACGCAGGGTTTCTGGAACTCTCAAAAATGAAGGTGCAAATATTGTTAAATCCACTGGTAAGAATTCCTCAACCTGCAAAGAGCACAACAATGATAAGAAACTCAAATTGCAAAAATAAATTGAGATGTAATTATCAAATGCCAAAGAAGAGGGAAATGGAACAAATCAAAGGTCGGATTCCCTCGAAGAAAAACGCTGCAACCCCATTTGCAAATCGTAAGGCCTTCGGACATTTCAATGCGCAAATAACCGAACCCTTCTTTTTCCAGCTCATAATTCAGAAAATACTCAACTTTGTCCATTTTAATACACAAAATCAACACATATAAAAGATGAACATGACATAGCCATAACCTGCTGATTCGAAATCCCCATGAGTCTTCCAGATCGATGGAAGTCTTCCACCGAAATTATTGTTGGATAAATACACCCATGCAACTTGGGTATTGCCCAATAGATCCCCCACCATGCCATGTGTTGCAACCCTGCAACTAGGTTAGACTGGCGATACACTGTAGGATACCATACCACGGCAGTATACATCCATGAATTGCAGGTGTTATTTCGAACAATAATTTCAGTGGTAGAATACCATCAGGAAGAGGAGCAACCAAAAAGGAAAGACATTATTACATAGAAACATCAAGCAACCATGTATTTCTTATACAAGTTCAGTGTCCTTCAAACCAAGTCCAGTGTCCTTCGATATCTGGCAAAAAAATACAAACTAGCTTTGTGATGCGTGGGAACAAAAATCGAGCCCATGGGTGCAGACGGTGCAGAAGAAAATCCCAAAGATGGAGATGATGTGAGCGATATTGAAGGTAAGAAAGCTGTGAAATGAACCAGTGCGTACAGCATCAGGTTTTGACGTGGTGATCTTCCATATGGGCATCTGGCGACCTGATAAGGATTACACATTAAGGAGATTTTAAAATCGTAAACATCACCCTCATCTCTTACACATCGCCATAATATCATGGAATTTGTTAAACATCACCGTCATACCATCGAATTTGTAAAACATGGGCATCATACCATGGAATTATTTTTATTTTTCAACGTATACTATGGATTTATTATTGGGGATCATCATCCTGTATTATATGTTAGTGGAGTATAATCATTATTCAAAATGGCACGGCAATTTTTTTTCACGTTTTAAGTTGATTTAAAGATACTCCTTTATGTATAATTTTAATTTTTTTTCGATGCAAATGTGGTAACATACATATACAGTATATACCTGCAAATTTTATTATACATATATAGTCAAGGACCTAAAATACAATGCCTGTAAATATGATACTGATAAATCTACAAATGTTATTGTTGTGCTTATAAACCCAAAAAGAGAAATGTAGAATAATGTTGTACAAAATTGTCATAATATCCGAACCAAAAGAGCCACTTCCCCTTTTTAGATTTGGGGAAGCAATTGTGAAAACACAAAATCCAGTTGGATTGAAATACTAAGAGTTTGGAACTCACTAAGAGACATTAATATTATGGAAAAGAGGATTTTTTTTTCTTTTCATCGATACTTTACCTGGTTATTCTTAAAAAAAAATGTATGTATTCTTTAACCGCAGAGAGCCTTCTTTGATAAGGAATCGGCCTATGCTACATTTCCTGTGTATATGCTGAAAAGAGATGTATTGAAAATTTTGCTTCATGTCTTTTCAATAAGATAAATTTAATACCTGTAAATTTGAGGATCTTTATAACTAGTCAATAAAGCATTTTTAGTGGCGCAAACTTGTAAAATCCCAAACTTTTTGAAGGAAACAAAAGATAAGAGTGTCCAACAAATAGTGATTTCAGCCTTAGTATTTGCTCCATAACCAATGTTCAACTAAATATGGAAAATATGGGAAGAGAGAAGAGTGTGGATCTTGATAAAATCACCCCACCACATTGGTTTGCTTGTGATGCACCATCAAAAAAGCCAATGGTGCGTAACTGAGAAACCAAGGGATAACTAAATTTCCTAATATTGATGGGATTTGGAAGTCCAACTTAATCCTTGAAAAACCAATAATTTGAGGAAGAATCTAGTTATCTTTGATAGACAAATCTTCAAAAATGATTTTGTTCCTCGCTTTCCAAATTCCCTAGGCAAGAAAGATTGGGAGGGTTTTAAAGTTTCCCATCTTTTGATCCCACCACTGGAGATAGGTTTCAAAAGAAGAGATTAGCCCAGTGACTTGAAGCCTAAGAATAGATAAGGCTTCTTTCAATACGACCCTAGAAAAGGCATAACGGAACAAAGAGGTCCTCCACAGATTCAGAGCCACTCAAACACAAAAAAAAATGAAGATTAACCCACAAAAAATAAGGTTTTCTAGAGAGAGACTGCAAAAGCACCAGAGTTTCTGAGGAAGTGGTCATTTCCATATCTTTTTATGCCACCAAATATCTTTGATTTCCAAAGAGGAAGAGGAGATAAAATCATAGGCCAATCTAGTAGAAACTTGAACTGAAGAGGTGTTCCATCTCTAAACAATGTAATCCTCTTCGTTATTTGGGAAAATCTCAGTTGAAAACAGGGCTTTTACAAAATGGTCCTATTCAACAGCCAAGGGCCCATGAAAAGCTAGATTACATGAGTTTTTCTAGCTAATAAAGAGATGTGTTCATGGACCTAATCTCATGACTTGTCTCAGAATTTACAACCCTTGATCATTTAAGAGGGAAATCAGCTCCTAAGAAAGTTTGTAAAAAGTAGTGCCTCTTATGAAGGGATCCTTCCCAAGGATGACATGATTTCCCTTACCTACCTTCCAGGCCAGGGAGGTGGAGAGTCAAGGAAAAGCTTCCAATAGACCCGTCCATATAATAGAACCAGAGGTAATAATTTACTTGTCATAAGATCTCAACCATTCAGTGACATGCATGTTTTTGAAGTATTTTCCCTTGATAATTTGATGCCAAAGACATGAACATCCATACCTCTCCATAGACTCTTCATAGAGGGAGCTAATCCAAACCAGTATAGGTTGTTGAATCCCCAACGCCCCCTCTCCTCCAGGCATTTTGGTTGAGATAAAAGGTCTCGTTTTGCCGAATGGAAGCATTCCATTTCCTTTTTACCAATTGAGAGGAAGTTAAACATATATTAATGAATATTCCTAATAATATATTTTGAGGTCTTAGAGAGAGTTAACCGATACGCCGGAATAATTTCTAGTACCGACTTTTCCATAATAATTTTTCCTCCCAAGGATAGCCATCTATAACACCAGTTACCAATTCTTCTTGCTATCTTCTTGATTAACGACGACCAATCTTCCAAGTGGTAGAAATTTGGTTTCAAGTGAAAACCCAAATATGTGAATCATTGTTCAAGAGATTCTATCTTAAAGGGCAAGAAATATTTAATGGAGGCTATGGTCTGAGTTGAATTCATGTTGTGAAGGAAAGAAGATTTTTTCTGTTGATCCCCATGCCTAAAGCAAGTTAGAAAGTGGTAAATATTTTGTGAAAGATGTCACATTTAGCAGCCCTACCATCCCCAAAAAGCAGTACATCATCCATGAAAAGTAGATGAGTAATATACAGAGGCCTGCACACCCTAACCCCTTTAATGAGTCCATTGTTTTTTGCTTTAATAATTGTTATACTCAGGCCTTCTCTGACAAGGAGGAATAACAAAGGAGATACGAGGCACCCTTGCCTCCAGCGTATGGAAATACTGAAAAAACATTCAAAGAGCCATTTATAAGCACCAAAAAAATTACAGATTTTACAGAATCCATAATCTAGTTTGTGACCCTCAAGTCAAGACCAATGTGGAGAAGTAACATCATAAGAAAGTCCCAAATTACTTTGTCATATGCTTTAACTAGATCCATTTTTAATACCATAGCATCAAGTTCTTTGGTCTTGTTGATGTGAGGGACTCTTGAGCCACACCAATAACATCATAAACTTGGCGTCCAAGGAGGAACCCAAATTGTTCCAGCGATAACATTTTAGAGAGTTTGAATTTTAATCTAATTGAGATGATTTTTCGTTAGAGGAAATTTCAGCCTTAAAGTGGTTTCCTAAGGAAAAATAATAAAAAAATAGTTAAAAAAATAAAATAAGAACTATGAATTTTGAAGGAAAAAAAGAAAAAAACTACTTTTAATTGTATTTTTGGTTTATCTCCTTATAGGTTTACTCAAATTTCAAGTGTAAACACTCATTGGATGCAGAATACAATTATATATCCAACATTTACACATTATGCATAATTTTGAGAAAACCCACATTGATTAAAAATGAAGATACATTAAAAAAATGTGTTGAATTATACATCCAACAACATTTGAAATTTAAGTAAACATATAAGAAGATAAGCCAAAAATACAATTAAAAAGGGTAGTTTTTCTTCTTTTCCCTCCAAAATATTAGCATATACCTCTTTTTAAAATTAAAAGATTTTAATTGGTTTACATATTATGACATGGAAATTAGATGAAAATTTCATGGGCACTTTTCAACCAAAATTTCCTCTAATGGTGGTAACTTTATAGATTAGATTGCATAGGGAAATCAATCTAAAATCATTGAAAGAAGAAGTTTTGGAGCATATAGGAATTAGATAAATATAGGTAGCACTTATGGCCCCATAAACCAAACCTGATATTTTGGCCTCCTCCACTAGATGAAGGATGTCATTCCCCATTAAATTAAAGAAAGAAAGATATAGCTCAATGGCCCACCCATTAGGACAAGGGTTTCTATCCTTTGCAAAGGATTTTAAGACCAATTTAATTTCTTCTAAAGTAATAGGGCCACCTACCTTGGTCAAGTCCTCTTCCAAGACGAAGCGATGAAAGTGTTGTATGACGTGAAGTTGAATTGAAATATTATTTTCTCGGATCTCTAAAAAGGCTAGAAAAGTGATCCTTTATAGCCTTCTCCATGTCCACCTTTGAGCTACAAGTATTTCTGTCAACATCCTTTATGTCCCAAATAGAATTTGTGACTCTCCTAAGTTTGCAAAATTATGGAAAAACTTGGTATTTTCATCACCTTCCATAACCCAGTTAGCTCTACTTTTTAATTACCACTCCTCAATAGTTTTAAGTAACTAGGTTTTCCCCTCTTCCAGATTACAAAGATACAATTTTACTGCATTAGGAAAGTACGAGGAGATATAGGATTTGAAGGTGGACTCATATTTTGATTCAATAGAGAACAGTTCCCTTTCCCGCTCATGTTTTATATTTTTAGCCAAGATTTTAACATGCTTCTTTAGTTATTTCATTTTATAAACCCAAGATTCCATAAAAAAAAAAGGGCACAAGTGATAACCCCTTCCAATAGGAATTAACTAAAGAGATGAAGGAATCTTTTTTTATACATGAGTGATTGGATTTGAAGGGAAGTTTGAAGGAAAATGGGAAAATGATGGGAAGAGCCCTCTGAACAAACCCAAGACTAAATTTTTTCCATCTTAACAACCATGAGATCAACTATTAGAAACAATATATCTTTTTATAAATTTTGTGAACTCCTCGGCACCCATTCCTCCAGGTAGGGGCTATAGGGATAGGGAATGTAGATTTTTACTATGTAGATTCAACAGCTCATGATATGCTCAAACACAAGGCAAGAATCTACTCTACTCTTCAGCGGAAACCAAAATTGATCGATGAAAACAATAAGCAAAAAAGGAAGAATATCATTCACACATAGCACAATATTTATCTGGGGAAAACAACAGCTAAAAACCCCGACTATCTATATTGCATTAACCTAGAAGATCTGAGAATAAAATACAATGTGTGTTCAACCTTGAACAATTCATGCACAAGTATAATCTAACTCTCCACCTCACAAGCTAGCTCAAGCCAACACTTAGCCAATTTTGCTGCCTGCAAAGCTCCTACTTCCTTGTGTTGTCCCTATGGGAATTATCCCATATTTAATTGGGAAATCCTCATCCAAAACTACACAATCCATCCATAGGCCCTCAACTGATTGCATGCACCATCTTTACAACACAGAAAATTATAGCACTGATAGTACATTGTCCCTGCACTCTAATCTCAACTTGGTCTTCCTCTGAACTGACATGCATGAGTTATTTATGAGTGAATCTTCAGTTAATTGGTGTGTTATTGTAGATGCATTGGTGTCCATCCCCACTACTAGACCTCCTACTAGTTCCTCCAACAATTAGAACTAGTTTAACTGACTATAAATCAGTTAGGCTGAGTTATCTAATTACAACTCAAAAGAACTCAACTTGGGCCCATAAAATTTAGGGATCACTCTACATGACTCTCGATAGACTTCCAACTTGAAATTCCTAATTCAATTAAGTCAATTTAACTTAATTAACTATTTCAAGTTGCTGTGAGAATAGAATTACAATTTAATTCAAGGACAAAATAAATTGGAATTTCTTGTTGTTATTGTCAACACTCCCTCTCAACAAGAAAGGGATTATCTTCTACCCTAATCCTGCCTGTATGAAACTTGATTTTTCATCTTGACAAGGCCTTTCTCAAAATATCTGCATCTTGCTCCTCTATGGGAATGTACTCCAACAACATAATTCTTCTCTACACAATCTTGAAGATGATGATATCGGATATCAATATGTTTGGACCAATCATGAAAATTGGATTCTCAGAGAGTTTGATACAACTTTGATTGTCATATTTGGATCCATCTGTAGACCAAACAAACCAAGGAAAATATTCCTCATCCAGATAGCCTCACATGTTTCTTGACTAGCATCCATTTAATCTGCTTCTGTTGAAATGAGTGCAATTGATCTCTGTTTCCTGTTGTACCAAGAAACAACTGCCAACCCAATACTGAAGATCCCACCTAATGTTCTCTTCCTATAAGATGTACTCCCTACCCAATCTGCATTGGTGAAGCCTTGAAGCTTCACTCCCTCTCCTTGTTTGTACCATAAACCATACTAATTAGTGCCTCTGAGGTATCTCAACACATGTTTGGCTACCTTCCAATACAACTTGGTTGGCTTAACCATCGCTTGACTTAGCTAGTTAACTGCATAAAACATGTTCGGTTGTTTGTTCACCAAATAAATGAGTGAACACACAAGCTACCTGTAAATAGTGGCTTTCATTACTTCACCAGAAGTAACATCCTCCTTCCTCCAGATAACTACTAGAGGAGTCTCCATGGGTTTACTTCTCTCCATGTGAAACCTCCTAAGTATTCCGTTTGCATACTTGCCCTGAGAGACAAAGAATTCCTCGTCACCTTGTCTTACTTCCATGCCTAGAAAGTAGTGCATGAGCCCCAATTCCTTCATTTCGAACTCTCTTGCAAGATCCTCTTTGCAAGACTGGATCAGCTTATCATCACTTGTCAGAATCAAATCGTCCACATATAACACAATAATCAACAATTTACCTTCAACCACAATATGGTAAGGGTGTGCATCTGCTTGACTTTTGATGAAGCCCAACCCAGTGAAGTAACTATCGATCCTGGTGTACTAAGCATGGGGTGCTTGTTTCATCCCATACAACACTCGCTTGAGTTGGCACACATGCAACTCTCGGTTGAAGGTCTCAAAACCTTAAGGGTACTCAATATATGCCTCTTCCTCAATCATGTCATTGGGGAATGCAGTCTTTACATCCATTTGGTGTATCTTCCATCCCATATGTGCTGACAGTGCTAGAATGGATCTAATAGATAAGTACCTTGCAACAGGAGAAAAAGTCTCATCGTAATCGATCCCCTCAACCTGAGAAAAACCTTTGACCACAAAACTGGCTTTTTGTTTCTCCACACTACCATCCGTTGCTTTCTTTACCTTGTAAATACATCAATAACTCACCACTGACTTGTCCGTTGGTATTGGGACCAAATCCCAAACATTTTTCGTGATAATGGAGTCATGCTCATCAACCATAGCATCAACCCAAACTGGTTGTTGCACTGCTTCCTCAAAAGAGGATGGCTCAGTCTCTACACATCCACTCATTAGAGCCGTGTAGCCAGTGTACCTCTCTAGTGGCCTCCTCTTCCTGCACTGCGATGTGGGTGCTCCCACATTCTCTATAGCATCATGCAATAACCTGTTAGCCTCTCTAGTGTGCTTTCTCCCATCTCTGGAAGACTCTGCAAGTGTGGGCATCTCCACTCTTGGATCCTCTACATGTGGCTACTCAACATCCTCCTGATGTTCCTCCTTAGGAGATAAAAGCTCCTCAACTGCATGTAGTTGAAGTTCCCTCTCAAGGGAACATCTAATGGCCTCATCGAATTTTACATCCCTGTGAACCATTGTCATCTTGTTGGTCCGCAGGTACACCCAATAGTTGTGAGTTCTATCAGTGTACCCCACAAATATCCCCAACTATTTTGTTGGCTCAAGCTTCTTCCCTGCATCTTTGGTTATATGGAAGTAGACTAATGAACCAAAAATACTAAAGTGTCCCACATCTGATTTCTTCCTTGAAAAATCCTCTTCTAGTGTACTCATCCCAAGAATTCGATGAGAGCTTTTGTTATGCAAATAAATAGTTTTGTTGCATGCCTCATACCACAAGTGTAGTGGTAGGCACTGATCATGCATTCCCGTGTCACTCCTATAATGCTTATGCTTTTCCTTTCATCCACCCCATTTTCTTGTGGGTTATGAGGTGTTACCAACTCCCATCAAATGCCTTTTGATGCACAAATGTTTTTTGAAATTATTCGACACATACTCTCCACTGTTATCACTCCTAAGAGCTTTAACCTTCCTGCTAGTATCTTTCTCGACCAATGCTTTAAATTCACAAACTTTGCAAAAGTTTGATATTTCTTCTGCATGAAGAAGATCCAACACTTACGAGAAAAATCGTCAACAAATATAACATAATACCTATGCTTGGTCGTGGATGTTATCGACAATGGTCCACACACTTCTGAGTGAACTTGATCTAGGATCACTTGTACTCGAATATATTTGTCATGAAAGGAAGCTTTGGTGTATTTTCCCAAGGTACACCCTTTGGATGTGTCAACCTGCTTTAGTGTACCCTTGGGAAGGCTGATCGAAATTTTCTACATGATTTTCAAAGTGCCATGGTGCAAGTGACGTAACTGCCTGTGCCACAACTCACCGATGTCCCAGCTCTGCACGTTCTCTGCTTTCATGCTCAAGGCAGCACAATCTTCTACCTTCGACTTGTAGAGATTATTCACTTGGACCCCTATCCTTTTCATCTATCTCGTGGCTATGTGATAAAGGAATTCCTTTCCCTTACTAAATATCACATCATAGCCTTTATCCTCCAACATGGAAACAAATAGCAAGTTCTTATTTAAACCAAGAACATACATAACATCTCACAAAGTGAGGGGAGAATCTGACTCCCTCTGAAAGGTAACTATACCAATCTTAGTAGTGATATAACTCCCATCATCACCCATCTCGATATGCATCTGGAGATCCTTATCCTCCAAGTTAGTGAAGAGCTCTTTGTTACCAGTGATGTGGAAAGAAGCTCCACTATCCAAGTACCATACACTACCCATCATCGATGACACCATACAAGTGATGAGGGTAAAGTCCAGTTCAGATTGTGAAGCAAGAGCCTCACCTCTTGCTCCTCCTGAGAGCTTCTTATTAGCCTTCTTGAGTGGACAATTTGTGGCAAAATGTCTGAGCTTGTGATAGTGAAAGCACTTGACTTTCTACATGTCCTTCTTCTTTCCTCCATGACAAGAATCTGATTTGGAAGGGGATGACTTCCCCTTCCCTTTCTTTTCCTTACTCGCTAAGGCACAATTCTCCTCATCATCAACCTTTGATGAGGATCCATCTTTGGTGTTCCGTCGAAACTCTTCCTGTACCAAGCCGGACCACAACTGCTCCCACTTTGGTAGCTTCTCCCTCCCACTGACAAGGTCTTGGTAACTATGTCATCTCTTGGGAAGTCCTAGAAGTTCTAGGCTCACCGGATCATCTTCAGCAACAGTAATCCTGACACTTCCAAGTTCATCCTGACACATGGTGAACTTGGTCAAGTACTTTGAAATTGATTCGCCCTTCTCCATCTTGATATTTATGAGTTTTTCCTTCAGTTCCAACTTCCTATGTTCAATTTTATTTTGAAATAGGTCCATCAATATCTTCCACATTGCAAATGGAGTTTCCTTACCATGGATGTTTGAGACAATGTGATCTCGAACTCCTTCCAAGATAATCCTTCTCGCTTTTGCCACACACTTTCTCCATTCAGCCAGATCTGAAGCATCCGATGTTGGAGGCTTATGAATGTCATTATGCATGAATTCCTTTAGGCCCACTGCCTCCATCCTGTTCTTCCAAGCTATGTAATTCGAGCTGCCCTCCAGGGCATACTCAAGTCTCAAACCATAGAAATCCATTTTGCGACTCTGAAGTATGAACTGCAAATTTGAATTCACCTGCACCACAAACTCGAATTCTCCTCTTCTATAATATATTTCTCTTTGATACCATGTATATTTTTACTATGTAGATTCAACAATCCATGTGATATGCTAAAACGCAAGACAAGAATCTACTCTACTCTTCAGTGGAAACTAAAATTTATCGATGAAAACAATAAGCAGAAAAGGAAAAATATAAATCACACATAACACAATATTTCTCTGGGGAAAGTAATATCTAAAAACCTCAGCTATATATATAGCATTAACTAGAAGATTTGAGAAGAAAATACAATGCTTGTTAAACCTCAAACAATTCTTACACAAGTATAATCTAACTCTCTACCTCACATGCTAACTCAAGCCAACACTTAGCCAATTATGTTGCCTGCCAAGCTCCTACTTCTTTGCATTGTCCCAATGGGAATTAGCCCATATTTATTTGGGAAATCCTCATCCAAAATTGTGCAATCCATCCATAGGCCCTCAATTGATTGCATGCACCATCTGTACAACTCAGAAGATTATACAACTGATAGTACATTGTCCCTAAACTCTAATCTCAACTGGGTCTTCCTCTAAACTAACATGCAAGAATTATTTATGATGAATCTTCAGTTAACTAGTGTGGTACTATGGATGCACTAGTGCCCGTCCCCAATATTTGACCTCCTACTAGTTCCTCCAAAAGTTAGAGGTAGTTTAACTGACTATAACTCAATTAGACTAAGTTATCTAATTACAACTCAAAAAAACTCAACCTAGGCCCCTGAAATTTAGGGATCACTCTACATGGTTCTAGATAGACTTCCAACTCGAATTTCCTAAGTCAATTAAGTCAATTTAAATTAATTAGCAATTACAAGTTTCTATGATAATATAATTACAATTTAATTCAAGGACAAATTAAATTGGAATTTCTTGTTGCTCTTTTAATGGGGAAGACATCAATGAGATTGGAACCTTGAATAAGCAGAGAGAAATATGGGGCTAGATGGTCAATCTAGGCATTGACCCCCTAGAATTCACTAGCAAAGGTGGTGAAATTCAAGTCCCCAATTAAATTGAGGGTATGTTCCATTAGTAAACCACTTGCTTAAATATGTTTCCATATCACCTCTCTATGCTCATACATCCCATAACAATTAACAAGTAATATTGGACTCTTTAGTACTCTAAGATGTGCTTTTAATATGACACCAATGTTCGAAAGGAAAGGTCTAAGCACAACATCACACAGGCTCCACATGACTAGGATGCCTCCACAGTGACCTACGACATCAACAATGCAAAAATACCACTTAGGACAAATCTTAAGGAACTCCTCCCTAGCATTATCACCTAACACGATAGTTTCCTAAGTATAAAGTACAAAGGGTCTATGGAGACCAATTAATCTAGAGAGAGTATGTTTTTTTGGAGGGCCCCTAACCCCTCGGATATTATAAGACATTAGGCTCATAAAGTACACTCACTAAAGGGCCTTTCTGCTTTAAGTTCCATATGATTAACAGAAGTGTTTGTGACCTCCTTAAAGAGCCCTCCTTGGGTTAATCCCTCCCAAGAAAGTTCTTTCTTGTTATTTTTTTTCTAATAGTCACATTTTTTAAAGAAGAATATGGGTTCAAGGAATTTAGATCCAAATGGTGAGGAGAGGGAAAGACAATAATGGGGGGTAAATTTAGGGAATCTGCTGTAGTTGCTACAACACTCTCCAAAATTTATGCTTCATTTAAATTTTGGAAACCCCTAATGATCATGGTGTCTATCATTTCAAGTCATCAAAGTCATGCTTGGTCATTGTTTTAAGTGTTCAAGTATTCTCCTAGAATATCTAAATGTTGAATCATGTCAGGCGGAATGAGTCGATCTTGCGGACAAGATAGACCTTCCTAGAATCTAATGAAGACCTAATGACAAACAAACCAACCAGACACTATCTTTCTCTAAATTCGCTTTATAAATAATGGCAAACAAATGTGTTTAAGGCCTACCTCATGTCCAACGCAAGTTTGGAGATGGCTTCGCTCCTTTGATCCAATTAAGTTCCTTTGTCGCAAACCTGCAAGCACAAACAAGGCAAACAATTAAATAGCACCTGAATATCCAATATTATAAAACATATTTAACATGAAAGTCAAGGAGTCCATGAAACAAATAGCATAAGTTACTTGTTGAGAAAAATGAGGTTGATTGTATTAATTCAAAAGAAAATAACCTTACAACCTTTGCCTTGACGCTGTACAAGCTCCTTCCAGGGTCCAACAAGAAGTCTCCTCTACTTTGACAAGCTTCACTCACTCCCTAATGGGGCCAAAAAAGGTATGTGATCTCTCCTCTCAAGCTCAATAGGAAGTCTTGATTTCACTAGCATTTACCCTCAAAAGTTCAGCTTCTAACCTCTCTGGCCACTGACCCAATGCCTCAATTTATAGTGCAATGGAGATCAGTTACCAGCTCCTCCTTTAAAGGGATAGAGTCCTTCTTCAAATGGATAGCTCCTCTCAACAA
>APFE030599734.1:0-10000 GCA_000404065.3 Pinus taeda
TCCTACCTCTCTCCCTTTCTCTGACACTCCCGCTCCCCCTTCCCCTCCCATCACCCTCTCCCTCTCTCTTGCCTCTAAATTTGTCACTATCTCCCTCCCTCTCTCCTTCTCTCTCTCTCCCTGCATCTATGTGTCTCCCTATCTCCCTCTTCTCATTCACTCCCTATATCTCTCCTCTCCTATTCTTTCTCTTCTCTCCTCTCCTGTCTCCCTCACTCTCTCTCAACCTCTATTTGTTTATGTCTTTGTTCCTTCCTCCCACTCTCTCCCCCTCCAACTCCATAAGTATGTCTCTCCCTCTTTCCTTATCTCTCCCCTAATCTCTCTCTTTCTTCCTCTCTCTCGCCTCATTAATAATTGTTGATAATTAAATAAAAAATTTGGAATACATATTCCAAAATAGCTATGCATATTGGCCTAACTATTAATAATGACATTAAAATTATGGAAGCCCTATTCCAGAATAAACACATCTATTGAATAATTAATAATAATAATTACTTAAAATAAAGTTATAATTGAGTTAGTTTTTATAATTTTTTAAATTTTAGCAACTCAAGATATATGATGTCGTAATTATTTTGATACTTATTATGGATATAAACTTATAAGGATTTAAGTTAAAATAAAGTTATAGGTTAGTTAGTTTTGATGCTTATTATGAATTGATGCTTACTTGACCAACTATTTCATTTATATGGTCTCGCTCATAAATAGTAAAAATAAGTAATGTATAAGCTAAATATATATACATTTAAAATTATATGGAAAAATATTCTTAACCACACAGATTTACTCTCACTTTGCCATGGGTATTCCTACTCTATAAATAGGTCTTTTTACAATACCATGGGCCAATATCATCGCTTATCAATTCTCCATACCCAAAAAACCATGATTCACTTCATATATCACTTGGTCATATTCCATTTAAAAAAATAATAATCAATTTAGTTAAAATGGAAAAATGACACAACTACTTTCAAGATAAATCTCAATCTTTAATTTGTGTATACTACTATAAATATTCTAAAATATTTAGCACATGTTAAATATTCTACTATCCACTTAATAATTATTGATAACTAAATTAAAATGCAAGAAACTCCATTCCAAAATAAGCACACATATCCATAATTTATTCAATTTTTTAACTATAAACGAGTATTTTAATAATAATACTATAAATTAAAATAATAATAAATTTTCAAAATGAATAAATACCATAATAATAAATTTTAAGCATCAATATATTTATAGAATGCAAAATCATATTTAATATAAATAATAGTTACATAAAAAATTCCCATATAATAATAATAGTTAATATTTATTTATATTGAATCAACATTAAAATTTTAATTTTATAAAACCAAAATTATTATAAGTATAAATTTTAAAATTGCAAATACACAGGAACAATAAAACTAATTTAAATTAAAATATGTTTAAACTAATAATATAAGTATTATAATAAATTTAATATATAAGAGTATTATATATAATATATATATATATATTCTTCATGTTTTTAAAATAAAGTCTAACGATAAACATAATATTATATAACAATTACAATAAAACAAAATTCCAACCTTCTAACAAAAATGCAAATTAAAATTTAAAATATAAAAAATTATATAACTTTAAAATTTATAATATTTCAAAAATAATTTTCATTTAAATTAAAATATAATATTAAATGTTCAAAGAATTTTTAAAATTAATAAAAAAAATAAGTTAAAAAAATTATTAATAATATAATAAATATACAAAATATGAAATATTTATGTATGATGCATTGAAGAAAGCATATTTTATTAGTTTATGGAATATTGTTATACATATTAATGGTGATATGTAATATACTTTTGAGGTGTAGTTTCATTGGTTAGTATGTGATGTAGTATTGGCTAGTTTAGGTTCAAACCTCATGGGAAGAATGAGGACGAAAGCTATTTTGGGTGAATTAAACTTCTGAAGATACATCTCTTTATGGGTGACAATTAACATTTTTCCATAAAAAATAAAAAACTATATTTATTTTTAAAATTCCTAAAAAAAATGAAATAAAAACATCCAATTATTTTTAGCATCATTTTCAAACCATTAATATAATTCAAAGTGAGTAAAAAACATTAGAAGGTAACAAAATATATATGAAAACATTCACAATTATACTCACTCAATACACATAGGATAAAAGGTTAATTTAAAAACTTCACATAAGAGACTTAGAATACATATTAAATATTGCATTGCATGCACAATATAGAAGCTCAAATGACTATGATAATGATTAGCAATAAATAATGGCTATCAAGCTCTCGCCATAAATCATAGAAAGCTTAAAAGTATAAAAAAAATATTGGTTTAACCTTTAAAGTTTTTTTAAAGTTATCTAATAATATCTCTTCATTACTCAAATAATTTTGAAAGAGATATTTATAAGAGACTATTCTTTTCATTATTTAGTTGAAGATAAGTTTTTTTAATAATTTTCATGGTACTCATGTTTCTGTTATAATTAAAATTGCTTTTACAAGAGATCTTTTGAAATCCACTAGCTACTTCAAAGTAAAATGTAATTGAATACATTGAAAATATGTAGATAGACTAAATGTGACTATTCAAAAGAGTACCAACTACAACACAACTAACCACACCAACCTTATCTCAAATCACACCAAAATTATCTCAATTTTGGGACATTTAAATGCACATTCTTGAAATGGTCAAGGAAAATGATTTTTCTACATTTGTTGGCAGTTGCTTCTATGGAATATTTGGTTTAGTGAAATGGTCAAGAAGATTGATGTTTCCACATTTGTTGGTCATTTCTTCCATGAAAATTTTGGTTTTAGTGAGATGGTAAAAAATTTGGTGTTACCATATTTGTTGGGCATCTCTTTAGTGTTAAACGATACAATCAAGAAGTTTAGAGATACACCAGACAAATTAAAATCTATACAATTACTTTATGGGCAATGCTTATGGATATTGGTAAAATTGTTAAAGTAATATGAGAAAAGGTGGAACCGTACAAACCAAGATAATGAACAATAACTTTTCTTGATGAGTTCTTATTCCAAAAGCCTTGAAGCAGCTTAGTTACTACACTTTCAAGAATTACGCTCCATTCTCAACATTTAAACACAATTTTATACTAGAATAATTGCCTACTCTTTACAGTAATGAAACATGCTTGTAATTTAAAAAAAACACAGATTATAAAAAGTAAAATTATAAAAATAAAATTATAATGCCCCTTAAATAAATCAATCATTCATCAATCATCCAATATATGTGTAAGTCAATGGATAGTAATTAAATTGGAAAAAAAATGAAACTCTACAGTTTCCCTACGCCAAGTCTCTTCGTGAAGTTTCAAAGATTGGTTCGTGCTTATGCTAGATTCATAGCATTTCAATTATTTTAAAAGCGGTAGGAAGCAACTACATTGTGGTCCACATAAAACTTTTGAATTTGAAAATGAAACGTTGGGAGATGACCATATTTTATGTTTCTCGATGACGTGGTCATAGATGTCCTTGATTTCTATCGACTATCTAACAGACTCTGGACTCTAAAGTGGATAGAGTCGTGTCTGCTACCTTCTTGTTCCCCTACCACGTGAAAGTTACGGGCAGGGTGTCCGGCGGTGAAAGTTTCCGACCACAAACAATTTCTAACGTTAGTCTATGTAAACTGAGGCAGGCGGAGAGGTGGGCCTAATCGGGCCACTTAAGCGGATGCCAAGAACCTGCAATGGGAATAAGGGTTGCCCATATATATATATTTCCCATGTCTTTTTTAGTTTCCGTTACTTCCCACACTTTTTAAAGGTTTCCATCGACTCCCAATTTTCATAATTTCCAATAATATATGACGCCATTATCCGAGTGTCATTATTAGAGGGATAGATTGTTTTTTTAATATAACAAACTCCACGATCACGTTTTCGTTTCTGTTGTACACGCGTCCATACATACTGGAGTGTAATAAAATTCACGATCATGTTTCTATTGTACACGCACCCATACATACTCGAGTGTAACATGCTGTTTTTGTTAGATAATATAACGAACATTGGCAGACTGTAATTGGTTGCTTTCTTTTCAGAATTTATAACTACACGTGCTCACTACTGGGTATTAATTAGTTTGAATTTTCGATGAACATAGAGTTTATAACAAAATACACGCGTACACTTGTCCACGACTGGGCATTAATTAGTTTGAAGGTTCGATGAACATAGAGTTTATAACAAGTACACGCGCCCACTACTGGGCATAAATCCCTTTGAAAGTTCGATGAACACTAGGCATAAATTATAACAAACTTGACCTATAACGAACGCGAACGAACCGGGCATTGTCAGTAAAGAATATACCGTTTCTTGTCAGAGTTGATAACAAACTACGCGCCCACTATTCGGCATAAATTCGTTTGAAGGTTTAATGAACGAACGCGAACGAACCGGGCATTGTCAGTAAAGAATATAGCGTTTGTTGTCAGAGTTGATAACAAACTATGCGCCCACTATTCGGCATAAATTTGTTTGAAGGTTTAATGAACATTAATTGGCATAAATTCGTTTGAATGTTGGATGAACTCAAGCATTTACTAGTCGCATTAATTGTAAGTGTTTCAGGCACCAACTAATTACGCATCTAGGTTTAATCCTTTGACTTGTTACAATATAATGGACAAAAGATGTTGCTATAACGTATTGTATAAATATTTTGACTTGTTACAATACTTGTAAGGCTTCTCGTTTGACAGGTCACAACTATTCATGTGCACACTAAATTCTTGCATGTAACTAGTCTTTTCTAAGTTACAAGTTTGACAAGCTTCCGAATGAGACAATCTTCAGGTATTACAGGTACAGGTACGGTACAGTTGTTTAATATTTCAAATTAAATTTATTTTTTTAAAGCATCGAGACCAGTCCTCCGCAAGGCTTTGGAAGTAGGCTAAGCAATAAACAATATGACTATGATCTTTAGTGCAACATAATGTTTTAAATGAATTTTTATTATTTATGAGCTTTTGCATGTGATGTTGATATAATGTTTTTGTTGGAGACTATTTATGGAACTTTCTTATAAGACATTAATTATATTAGATTTTAAGGCCAGTTGCAGGTATTTAAATTTGAAAATTGTTTTCTTATTTTCTACAATTGCTTTACATTCTTGAAAGTGCAAAAAAGCAAAAATAGCCATCTAACTCTTAAATTTAGCAAATATTAATTACATTATTGAAATTTAAAAGAAAGAAAAGGAGAAGAGAAATATTTAGAAAGAAGAAAATAATTACATTCTTGAATATATATATGAGCTCTAAACCCAATCCTTTTCTTGAATTTAAGAATTAGTAATTAGATTTTTGAAACACAAAAACTTAACACCGAAATTTAGAAAGGATAATTCTAATTGCATTTTGGAATGTTTCAAAAATAAAATTTAAAAGAAATAAAATTTAAAAAAGCTAAAATGATTCTGAAAAAAAAAATGTTGGTAAAATAAAAAAATAAGTGAATTGCTTTCATGAAAGTGCACAGAAAATGTACAAAGTTAATGGATAAATTTAAGAGTTGAATCTCTATATAGCAACCCACGCCATGGACTTCTCTGAAACATTATCTACACAACATCTCAATGACATCTCCAATAATGAGAATGAATCCACAAATTATGAATAAGCAAATAGAATTAGTATGAATTAGTATTTTTTTGTGATATAGTAAAATTGTTAAAATAAAATTTAAAGATAGTTTGTTTAATAGCAAAAATCCCTATTAAAATTAGTATGGATTAATAGTATTATTCTTTAATAGTGCACTATGATCTTTAACACAATGATTTCTAGAAACTATGCACCCTAGTACAGTGCCACGGTAAAGACATTATAACTCTAAAAGTCATTCTACACATCAACTTTAATACTTAGCATATTAACTATAACTTATATGTACTTAAAGTGGCTTGACACAGTGAAGATAAAGATGAATCAAGTGTAGTTCCTTTAAATTAAATTCCATGAAAAGGGAATATAAAAAATGTTGTATTATGCACATGATATTTTGACTATTGACATTGACCGAAAGCATTTTATGGGATTCAACTATGGTAATGATATTGATGAGTACTCATAATTATCCCATTATATGATATGATAATGGCCTATATTTTTTAGATAACTTTAGGCCTTAATGTTTGTGTGTCAAGCCCATTTTAGCTATTATGCTTACGATTTCACAACATTAATTTTATGTATATCAGATTTTATAAAACAATATGATATTTTCCACTTTCTCCCTCGATGCACTAAAATTAACAAAGTATAGATATGTTTTTCCAAATTTAATTATATGTATTGCAATGTTGATTGGATTCTATAAAAATACCAAAACTGATGACTTCCACAAGGTACACATTGTGATTATCATTACTTTTTCCTTATTTCTGAGTAGAAATTTGAATTATCCTCGGAGGTAGTATAGATAAGATCCAATTGTTGCTTCAGCGTATCTATAGAAAAATATGCAAGATTCACTAAAGTAAATGTTCTGAGGATTTTTCTTATATTATTTTTTAGCATTCAATTTTTAATTGTATGTCTTGATTTTCAATTGCATAAAGTATTTTTTCTTACATAAAAAGGTGATTAGAGAAGTGGAAGATATCAACTAAGAACAATAGCCCAAAAGAGAAATCACCTCATTCAAAAGAGAATAAACTAAGAAAGAGATAATAGAATTAATGTTATTCTTGTTATGATGAGGAGTTAATGGAGACATATATTGATATCCCTACTATCATAAAAATGGTAAGGGTTACTTCTATAACATCCTTCTGTAAATTTGGAGTAAACATATTGTGCTACATAATTTGTTAGCATGTATTAAATGATAGAAGTGATTGTAGGAAGTAGAATCATTACGTGACACAACAACATCCAAAAAAAATCTTTGAAGAAATTTCAACACACTAGCCATAGATATTATAGGTACTTTAGTTTTCCTACCTCAGACGACATGGCTCCAGTGAGAAAATTGTCGGTTAAGTTAAGGTATAAAATATTCAGAAGATTTCTTAAGAATCATGGAATTTCAGCATTGAGGAAATCAGAGAAAATATTTAAGACTTGCAACTCTAGTAGTTGGTTCAAGGTGGCATGGATCGAACTGTTCAAGTTATTTCTGGAGTGATCTAGATGCTTATGGCATGAAATCTCAGAGACAATGTCTAAGAGTAAGAGTCATCCATGGCTATGATTGTGTGATAAACCCAGATTATGGAGGTTAACTCTTCTTCTCAATTGCACGGGACTACTACTTGAATCATTGATGTAATTTCAAATATATGTGTTGATTTTCAATTAGAGTGAGGTAAGCCATGATGATAGCCTACTATTTGTTGGGATGAACAATCTCTTCCCAACCCAACTTGATAGCGAGAAATGTTTGGTGTAGTGATTGTCCAACTCCTCATAGAGACATCTTAAGTTACTTATTGTTTCCAAATTTTCATTAAGCAGTTACCGAAAATATTATTTTTAAATTTCCATTAAAAATTTTGTGTGCAACATTGTGATTTCCATGAGAAAACATCCAACCTAACATGCAAGAGTTTAATTGAGTTAAAATATTCACATCTTGGAGATAAGTTTTCAATGTGTTAATTTGAAACACATTTGAAATAGTTAGTCATATAGTATTCGTATAAAACTAACAAATACTAATATAAAATATCTCATTATATATTTATCTAAATTAATTTATATTCTAATATTATTTTCTCCAAATATTGACTAAGAGATGATCAAAACATATTTGAGGTCCATCGACCACTAAGGATATCAGGTAGGGAAATTCAATTGCCAGCAAGGTATAGGGATCATGGTCTTATAACTAGTATGTTAAATGTTGTTGAACACACTAATTATAAATAAGAAAGTCAATATGATGAGTGGATAATATCCATGGAAGAGGAATATGAGTCAATACTTAAGAACAAAAATTGGGATTTAGTTGAATTACCTGAAGGCAAACAATGGTACTATAGACAAATGTAAACCTAGGTTGGTGGCAAAGGGTTATTCACAGAAGGAAGGCATAGATTATGAGGAAACCTTCACCCATGTAGCTAAATTAAACACAATTAGAATGGTAATTGATTTAGCTACTATAAATCATTGGATGATACACAAACTAGATGTGAAACATGTTTTCTAAAATGGTGAATTGAAAGAAGAAGTGTATTTAATCCAACCTAAGGGGTTTGTGAAACAATGGAGGAACATTTAGTCTGTAGATTGAGAAAAACATTATATTGTTTATAACAGGAACTGAGGTCATGGTATGATAAAATTGATTCTTTTTTCCTGCACCATAGTTATAATCAGAGAAAGAACGACCCTACTATGTATATTGTGTTTGATGAAAATGAGGTAAATTGTTTTAATTTCCTTATATGTAGATGATATTATTATTATAGAAAATGGATATGATCTCATTAAAGAAATCAAAATTTAGATGTTAGAGGATTTTGATATGGCAAACCTTGGAGATTTACACTATTATTTGGGTCTTGAATTCTGGAGGGACTCTGGATAGACTCTTTTGTCTAAAGAAATTATGTGAGGAGCTTATTGAAAAAGTTCAACATGTATCAGTGAAAAGCTTCCTTAGTGTTGTTACAATAGAATCTTAAACTCCATAGTGATGATGGTTCTCAGTAGGTGGATTCAACACTATAGAGACAACTAGTTGGGAGTTTGATTTATCTAACTACAACTAGACCTGATTTAGCTTTTGCAGTAAACTCTTTGGCGCAATCTATGTCAAAGCCTCTTGAGAGTCATTGGGTGGAAAAGAAAGGCATCTTAGGGTATATTCAAGGAACCTTCGACTTTGGTATTAAATATACTGATTCATTTGATGTTATATTGACATGTTTTCCAGATTCAGATTGGGTTGGAAATCTGAATGATAGATGATACATAACATGTTATGCATTCAACATTGGGTCCAAGGCCATTCCATTGAGCAACAAGAAGAAGAACAATGTATCCTTGTCTTTAGAAGAAGCAGAGTATCAAGTAGTTTGTGCAACAATGTTTAAGGAAGTTTGGTTGAGGAGACTTCTTCATGATGCCAGAGGAGAAAAAAAGGATCCTACAATTATCAAATGTGACAATCAAATCTCAAGCAAACTTGCAAACAATCGAGTGTTTCATAAAAACTCAAAGCATAGTGATACATAGTTTCGCTTTGTTAGAGAGAATGTTTAGTCAAAACAAATTTATATTGAATATTGTAATACTTGTGATAATGTTGCAGAAATTTTTATTAATCCCCTTGGATGAATTAAATTTGAGTTATTTAAGGAGATGTTGGGAGAACTAGTGAATCCTTTCTCCATTAAGGGGGAGTGTTGAAATTAATGTAGAATGTATTATTGGAGAGAGTTCGTTCATTAATTGTCTGTGAGACTTAGTTTAGGAATTAGTTCCTACAATATAGGTGATTGTTCTAACTCTCGTACTTTCATGTAAACTAGTATTCTTGACGATTTATGATGAATGTGTAGAGTGTTCTGCTAGAGGAAGTATCCAAGTGAAGCTCCTCACATGTGATCTGCACAGTTTGAGAATATATCTTGTTTTATTCTATTTTTTAAAATTTACAATGAGTGACTATTAGCTAACTAGTCGATGGGTCATATACATAAATAATTTATCTATATAAGGGGATTAGAGTAGTAGTCAAACAAAATTAGTGTTATTTTTAAGAAGACTAGTTATCTATCCCAAAAAAATATATGACAAGATGATAGATGTTAATAGACACATTATTGTAAACTTAAAAGACTCCATATATCAAGAGAGAATCATTTAGCAATTTTCGAGCATAGGAGAGGAGCAAAAGTTAATAATTTGCAGAAATAAGAAAAATTATGTGCTTCCTTGAGAGTAGATTCATTTCAAT
>APFE030599741.1:3322-47489 GCA_000404065.3 Pinus taeda
CCCTACACTCATAAAAGGTAAAGGTTCTGTTCTTTTAAAAGAAAAGGTCAAAGCAGGAAATGTTATGTATGTTGATGGCTTAAAGCATAATCTATTGAGTGTCAGTTAGATGTGCGATCAAGAAATAGAGGTAATATTTCGATCAAATGGATGTAGTCTTCGTGATCTTGATATAGGAGAAATAGTGATCAAAGGCATAAGAACTCCAAATAATTTATACATATTCAAAGAACGAAAACAACAATGCTATCTAAGCAAGAATGATGAACACTGGCTATGGCACCGGAGGTTGGGGCTTCTAAGCTTCTCATAGATAAGGAAAGCGTGCAAATACCAGGCAGTTCGTGGTCTTCCAGACATCAAAATTCCAGATAATACAATATGCAAATCATGTTAGTTTGGTAAGCAAACCAGAACTAACTTCCCTGAGAAGGAAGGATCAGCTAGCATGCCACTTGAGCTTGTCCATACTGATGTATGTGGTCCATCTAGGAAAAGGTCGCCTTGGGGAGAAGAATACTTTATATTATTCATTGACGACTATTCAAGGATGGTTTGGATAGGATTGATGAAGCATAAAGATGAAGCCTTCAAAAAATTCAAATCCTTCAAAGCTTTGGTTGAAAATGAATCAGATCACAGAATTAAATGCCTCAGGTCTGATAGAGGTAGGGAGTTTACCTCAAATGAATTTTTCGATTTTTGTGAAGAACATGGAATAAGAAGAGAATTCTCTACAGCCAAGACTCCTCAGCAAAATGGAGTAGTTGAAAGGATGAACAAAATGGTTCAACAAATGGATCATGCTATGCTTGATGAGTCTGGAACTCCCACAACTTTCTGGGGTGAAGCTGCATTTGATGCAATTGTTATTCTCAACAAAACAAATGTCCAGGTGAACAAAAATCAAACCCCTCATGAACTCTGGTATGGTGAGACTCCTTTGGTAAAATATTTCAAAATTTGTGGAAGCAAATGCTATATCAAAAATAATGATGAACATCTTGGCAAGTTTGAACGTAGAGCAGATGAAGGCATTCTCCTTGGTTACTCTCCCCACAACAAAGCATACAAGTGTTATAATAAAAGGCTTGGAAAAATTGTTGAAAGTATTGATGTAGTGGTTGATGAAGAAGAAAACACTCCTAGGCAGGTAAGATCTGAAGATTTCGAAGATGATGAGGACTATCCATCAACATCAAATCAGATTCATGATGAAGAAGAAACCTATGAAGAAGAAACCCATAAGGAGCTTGAAGAACAAATAAGGATAGAAGAAAAGACTCCATCCAGGTACGTTCAGAAGAATCATCTAGAATCTCAAATTTTGGGACAAAAAGAGGTAGGAGTACAAACAAGAAGATCAATTGCAGAAGCTTCAAGCTATTTGGCATTACTTTCCTCCATTGAACCACAAAATTTAAGAGAGGCATGCAAAGATGAATGCTGGGTCAAGGCAATGGATGAAGAACTTGAGCAGATCAAAAAGAATAACACTTGGGAGCTGGTTCCTAGACCAAAAGAGAAGAATGTCATAAGGAAAACATGGATCTTCAAAAACAAGTTGAATGAAAATGGGGAAGTCATTAGAAACAAGGCCAAAATTGCTTGTAAATGGTATGCTCAACAAGAAGGAATAGACTTTGAAGAAACATTTTCTCCCGTTGCAAGACTTGAGGCCATCAGAATGTTCCTTGCTCTCTCTAGCTTTCAGAAGTTCAAAGTATTTCAAATGGACGTGAAATCAACCTTTTTGAATGGAGACTTAGAAGAAGAAGTGTACATTGAGCAGCCAGACGGATTCATCCTTGGTAATGATCCAAATCTTGTATGCAGACTAAAGAAGGCTCTCTATGGTCTCAAACAGGCTCCAAGGGCTTGGTACTATCATCTAAACAAATAACTTCATCAACAAGGTTTTCCAAAAGGATCAGCAGATAGCAATCTTTATATAAAAATTGAAAATAACAAGTTGCTAATACTTGTTGTGTATGTAGATGATATCATCTTTGGCAGCAATGAAGAAGCTATGAGTCAAAACTTTGTCTTGGTGACGCAGAAGGAATTTGAAATGTCTTTTCTTGGAGAACTGACATATTTTTTTGGTTTACAAATCCAACAAAATAAAGGCGATAGCTTTTTATCTCAAACCAGGTACCTCAAGCAGATCTTGAAGAAGTATGGCATGGAAGATTCGAAACCAGTATGTACTCCTATGGTCACAGGATGCAGCGTCAGTGCAAATGATGAATCAACAGTAGTGCATCAACCAACCTATAGATCCATGATTGTAAGTCTGCTCTATTTAATAGGTACCCGACTAGACATCATCCATGCAGTAGGAATGGTTGGAAGATTTCAGGAAAATCCTAAAGAAACTCATCTTTAGGCAGTAAAGAGAATTTTCAAGTATCTTCAAAGAACTCAAAACTATGGCCTATGGTATCCTAGAGATGTGGATCTCACTCTTCATGCTTATAAAGATGTAGATTGGGCTGGAAGCGTGGATGACAAAAAAAGCACTAGTGGCGGTGCATTCTTTATGGGTTCCAGATTAGTATCTTGGTTAAGAAAGAAACAGAGTTCTATTGCATTATCTATAGTTGAAGCAGAATAGGTGGATGCTGCATCTTGTTGCACCCAACTCCTTTGGATGATACAAACCTTGCAGGATTATCAAATCACTTGTACTCCACCTATCTCCATCTTATGTGATAATACAAGTGCAATCAACATTTCAAAGAATCCAGTGATGCATTCAAAGACCAAGCACATACCAATCAAGTATCATTTTCTCCGGGAACAAGTGCTGGAACAAAAGGTTGAATTGGAGTATGTTCCCTCCAAGGAACAAGTTGCTGATATACTCACCAAACCATTGCCTAGGGAGACATTTGAATACCTCAGACAGAATCTGGGGGTTGTTGATGCATCATCCTGCTGTTGAATCTTGTTTGTTGTACGCACGTGGATACACGTACATTTGTCGGTCTATGTGGGTCTAATGGGTCTATCAGTGTTCATCTGGCACAGGTTCATGGGGAGTATATATTCTTCTAATGATTCATTGTTGGAATTATCTTAGAAGTCCTTGGTTTGATTTCTCAAGAGTTTTCTGGTGGAGTAGATCAATGTGAGTGTTGTTTGTGCCATTTTTTTCCTGCCATTCTAAATGGGCTCAGTCGTTTCACTCACCTGTTTCTCTGTAATAATCTTCTAAAAAAAAAACACCATTCTGGTCATCTTGTCAGCACTGACACAACATTTTTATACCTTCATGATCAAAGTTCTATCCTTGTAAGATTCTTCACCTAACATATCAAGCTCTGTAATTTCCTCATCAAAGGCCTGCTTGGCAAGTGTACAGGCATGATCTGGTGAATTCAAAATATCATAATAGAATACAGAAAAGTTAAGGGTCGGTCCCACTCTAATAGGGTGAGTTGGAGCCAACTCTGTAATCGCAATGTCCTCGGCTGCCTTGTATGCAAGAAACGTGCTTTCAGTAGCTTCCTTCCTCTCAACACCAGTTTTAAATTTTGCAAGATATTGATGGTAATCACCCTTCATCTTAAGATAAAATACCTTGGACTCACCAGATGTGGATGATGGGATAAGATGTGTATCCAAAAGATGTAGAATGCCATCACAAATATTACTGAGCTTAGACTCAACCTTACCTCTCTATTCTTTTATCATAGTAACGTGTTCTTCATTCCCCACTCAATAATGTGGAGTTTCAGTTAGTTTGCGTTGTTGTAATTTGTTGCTATGTTGGTTCCATTTTTATGTGTCATGGACATGAGAGGCCAAGTGGTGCATGTGCTGAGCAAGACGACTATAATATTTGTTTGTGCATTTATTTCATATGGTAACCCACTGAAATGAGAAGAAGAGGCACAAATACCACAAAGATAACACCCTTGTACCTGTACATCTTCTCTGTCACCGTCTCCTGCTGCATTCTCTTCATCTTCTCCTCGAGATCTCACAAGATTGAATTGGTGACGTATTGGGAGCATGTGCAATGGGCGACGGTGCTAGTGCCCATGGGGGAGAGGCTTAGCTCATCAATCCCATCATGAAAATGGAGCAGAGAAGTGCATTGAATCCAGTCATGTTATGTAAAAGTAGGAGTTCTGAAAGTGCAAATTTGTGTCACCAAAAGTGTATAGAGTAGATTTTTTCTCTTACTCAGAAATGAAGTGGAGACATATGTCGAAGAAGATAACTAAGTGATAATGGTTGTGAGGGATGAGGGAGAGCATGATATATAGGTATCGTCACAAGGTCGACTTATCGGAATGAGGGATTCATTTTTGACATAGTATTTCATGTATTTCATGTATTTCAGTGAAGCAATGGCCATCCTTTCCTCTGTTAGTCTTTGGTTGTAGTTTTATTGGCATGCCTACTGAACATACTTTAGTTGTTGGCATCGACCATTTAATATGACCGTACAACTGTATACTGGGAGTGTGAGTTGTAGTAATGAATGCTCTTTAATCACCAACAACGACCTCTTGCATTTTCTTTCTCATACGCTCTGCTTTGACTGCCATACGCTCTGGTTTGTTGAGAATTATGTTGGATGCAAAGACGTGCTACCAGCAGTCTGGCTCCTGGATTGAGCACAAAGAATAATCTGCTCCCATCCCCATTGCATGTGTTTTCTCCCACAATTGTGTTATCCTCCTGCACTGGTATCTGCACCTAGTTTTTGACTGTAACACTATTACATAGTCTATTCACCATTACATAGTATGTTCACCATACTCCAAATGTTGTATGCACATATGCATTATTACCTCCACACGCATTCCTCTAAGCTTGTAGATCAAATTCCTAGTGGTTGTTGACTTGCCGAAGTCGACATGGCCAATAACTACAATGTTGATATGTGTTTTCTCATTTCCCATGATGAACTGAATTCTCTTACAAAAATGGATGCCTAAGTCTGGAGAATCAGAAGCACCACAGAATAGCTTCATAGCGGTGTAGAGAGCAGAGGGACTTGCACAAGATGAAGAAGATAAAATATTGATATCAAAGCCATTGTTGGTGTTTCTCGTTTCAAATTCACATTCAAGGAGCTCATCCACATTGTGGTAGCTGGTCAAACTAAATTACAATTCGATTCAGGGAATCAATTTGTGCCACCATAGCTTGACTCCTGCCATCACATCTAGAGCATCTGCGTGTACGGAAGAGATGTGAAGGTTTTTATAAGAGGATTGTGCGCTTCACTATTAAAAGGTAACTTTGCAAGAATCATAAGAACATTATTTACTAGTCTGAACTAGTTTGTTGGCCAGCATTTCCCTTATCAACATTAGCATTATCACATGTAATCAGTTATGTTCAATATATGCACCATTGAGAAGTTGAGACTTCTCATTTCATAAGCTTGAGCTATTGAGAAAATGACCAGAATTACTGAGTTATTAGAGTTGCTAAATACTTTAATATACTCCAATGTTCATGATACAAATGAAATTGGAAAAATCATTGTCATAGATATTCAAATATGCCTACAAGATGCACATGAAAAGATTGAATTTTTACAGCTAGAATCTCAGTTCCAGTGAGATGAATTAAAATAGCTCAGATTTTAAACCTGTTTTTGTTCAGAAGATCGAAACAAACTCCCATAAGCAGTGAGACAAAAATGTTATAGTTGATTTAGATCGAGTGCCCAATGAAGCAGCAAGGTTACACGTAGATGCCAAAATTCAGCCTGCATTGCCCAAGCCCATCATGAGACCTTGGGAAGAGCTTGTCCATAACAAGCACATAATTGGTCTTGGATATGGCAAGGACGTGTCATTTCACATTCCAGACTACTCAAAGCCCATTCAGTTTCAGAGTGTTGGATTCCCTCATGACAGTTCACCTTCAACTGTTCCAAATTCTGCCCCTCCTCCACAACAACAGTAACAAAAACATATTGTGAAATGCCAACATTGTGACCGAGTTGGCCATATGAAAGATCATTGTTTTGATCTTCATTAATGTAAGCATTGTCATAAAACTAGTCATTCTTCAAATAGATGCTTCAGAAACAAACATGCTGCAAGAACAATGATTCATCTTGGATGGATCGCTTCTTGGCAATGGGCTTCAATAGCTAAGAAGATATTTCGCTAATTTAACATTATTTGTTCTCAAATATTGAAAAGTCTTGCAGTTGAGATCTCTTCATCTTTTCACCTTATATTTGACAGTGGGGGGATGATGGTCATCTACAAGCTTCAAAGCCACATCAAGTGAGCCTGAGCCACAACCTGGCATACCAAATTCAGAGTTGTAGCCAGAGACAAATATGCCCTTGAGCATGCCTTTAGTCGATGATATCTATTCAAAGAATTGGGGACACTTCCTCCAGCAGAAGACTTCACCTTCTTGCCAGTTTTAGAAGAGTTCCAAGAATTGCATTAAGCATTCGAGAGTTGTTGGTCATCCTTAAACCATCACAGGTTGAGACCTTCCTTTTCAGGTTGAGGTTCTCCCTTTTATGCGGGGTCAGACCTCCCTTTCATCGTTGAAGGTTTCCCTCTTCAAAACATCAGGAGCACTTCCTCTAGCACAAGACTTGAGCTTCATGCTAGACTTGGAAGAGTTTCGGGAACTGCACTAAGCATTCTAGTGTTGGTGGTCATCCTTAAACCACATCCCTTTATACCAACATTTAAGAGAGCACATTCAGCCTAGTGCTGCCATGCATTTTTGCACATTTTGTATTACAACTTTCTTCTTGGACTCATACATAACCCTTCAGATTAAGGGGGGAAATGTAGGACACCTAATCCTCTAAGGGTTGGTGTGGAAGCTGAATAGACTAAGGAAGTCCAAGAGACCTTGGGATGTGGAACCCAACAGTCACACGAATGTACTATAAATGTATATCATTGTCAAATAATAGATGTACTCTCTTGCTTATCTTTAATATTATGTTGTTGCCATATGTGTGTTTGACAATAATTCTTGAAAGATTTTATATGTGTGAATGCAAGCCAGTGTCTACTCTTTTGGAACAGAATGCTAAGTTGTATAGTGATGATGGATCTAAAGAGGTGAATGGAACCTTGTATCGTCAACTGATGGGAATTTTGAAGTACCTTAGCACTTCAAGGCTAGATATAGTGTATTTTGTCAGCATCCTTAGTGAGTTTATGGCTAAGCCTTGTAAAATCCATTGGAACGCAGCAAAAAAATTCATTCGATATCTAAAAGCAACACTTTATGTTGGTATGTTATGTACTGATCAATGTGATGTTGAGTTGGTAGATTTTTCTAATTCGGATTGGGCTGGAAATCCTGATGACAATAGATCAACCTTTCGATATGCATTCATTTTAGGGTCGGGGATCATATCATGGAGCAGAAAGAAACAACCAATTGTTTCTTTGTCACCCACAAAAAAAGAATAAAAAGCCTTGACCAATGCAACTTATGAAGCAATTTGGTAGCGAATGATTCTTGAAGATGTTCAAGAAAAAAAAAGGACCAACAAGTATCAAATGTGACTACTAGAGTTCCATTAAGCAAGAAAATAATCCAATTTACCATGCGAGAACTAAACAAACATATTGAAGTCCAACATCATTTTACAAGGAGAAAGATACAATCAAATGAGTTTCATTTACTCTATTGTAATACAAGTGAGGATGTAACTTGCACCTTTACCAAGCCTCTTGGTAAGATGAACTTTGAAATATGTAGACAATAGCTAGGAATTGTTGAAAATCCATTTCTCCATCAAGGGGGGATGTTGGAATAATGTCGCAATGGTGAGTCGAGATAGGATTGATGAGTTGTGTTCTTGTAGTTAGTGTTTGAGTCTATATGTCATGAATTGTGTCTTTGTAGTTTGTGTTGTGAGTTGGTGATTCGAATTATTTGGATCTAGATTGTCCTAAAAATTGTTTATGTATGCCTATACAATGTCCTGGTTGTCCAAACAACTTGATCAATAAGAAATAATTTTATTCTTGTACATCTCTCTTCTTCTCTAATAAGAAATGGTTTTATAGTTTTATGGTTTTGTTGGATTAAATGACCTTTAATTTTTCAAATATTTATTGCTAAATACAAATATACACTAAACCGAACTAAACCATTAACAAATATACACTAAACCGAACTAAACCAAAATAAAATAATGGTTTTGGCGTAATCAATGTAAACACTAGCTCAATCTTATCTAAACCCAAATATGAGATCCACCTCAATGTTGTGAAAATGGCATGGGCCTTGTATCAAGAGATCAAATTGCAAATGTATCAAATATTATAATTTATTATATGCAACCTCAAGCTTTGCAACCTGAATTGCATACCAACCACATATTTAAATGAGCCTTTTTAATTAAATAATATTGTAACCACAAATTATTGAAATTATGCCGTGTCAAACACTGGTATCCAAATGTTCTTAAAAAATGTTTCTGAGTAATAAATGACTAATAAATAGGCAGAGACAATATTGGAATTAAAAAGTTTACATATAACATAATTTGTTATTATTATATCATTAGAAAAATGTATTACTGCATTCACTTCTCCATCTTATTTTTGTCTCATCATTTATCCTCTCACACACTACAATGTCTTTTTAATTTTTTAAAGGCGTTCTCTTCATGCGTGTGCTAGTTTTAGATAAATTGTTACTCCAACTAAACTATTACTTGTCTAATTGGCCATGTGAACAGGGACCAAAAAAACTGGTCACCATAGACGGTTACATCAATGTGCCAAGCTCAGACTGCGCAATTCTGTGCGCGGTTGCCCGACAACCCGTCAGCGTTGGATTAGTCTCCGCGAGCATGGACTTTCAGTTTTACGCTGGGGTACGACATTCACAACGTTTATAATACCTCTTTATTTATATATTTATTTTACACAAAACCAGGAGTTCGACGTAAGTCTGAACAACATCCGACATTTACATAAACCTTAATAGCATCAGACATCGACATAAACCCTATTAACATTCGACATCGACATTTCGTAGGGCATTTACAACGGCAATTGCTCGAATAATCCATTCGTCATCGACCACGCAGTACTCATCGTCGGATATTCGTATGAAGGAGATGTGGACTACTGGATCGTCAAGAATTCCTGGGGTACAGACTGGGGAATGAATGGATACGTTTACATACAGAGAAACACAGAGATAGAAAACGGCGTCTGCGCCATCAATGCAATGGCCTCCTATCCCACCAAGGAGGAAACCTCGCCCAGTCCCGAGCCAGCCCCTGCTGTGTAGCTATATTTGTACTAGCCCTCACAGGGCCTGGACATTTGTTTTTAATATTTCTCTACATATATATTAGAGATCAATTATGTATTTGTAGTGATAATATTTTGCGAGCGGAGGCGAAAAAGCGTAAGCGTTCTCATCAAAAGCTGCCATGGAAGAATAATCACATAAAGTAAACCAATTCTGCTATTTAACAAGGAGATTTTATATTCTTATTTCGATATGTTATCGTGGGACATTTCGAGTTGTGTAGCAATTTTATTTACTACAAAATTTCAAGTTGTGCAGCAATTTTATTTACTACCAAATTTTTAGTTGTGCAGCAATTCCATAAAAAGAAATTGGATCTTACTCTAATTTAACCTTCCTTGACTCCGATGTTCATGGATTTGAACATGTAGTTAACATTACTGCTTAGGATGCAGCAATTCGATACAAATGTTTTGGATCTTACTCTAATTTAACCTTCCTGGACTGTGTTGTTCATGGATTTGAGCATGTAGTTATCATTAATGCTTAGGATGGGCAGGTGGAGGATAGAGTGATTACCGTGAGCTCACGCAAGAGCCAAACTTTAAAAAAGTAGGCAGACGATAGGTAAACATGGCCGTACTATGTGAGTTGTATGCTCCAGTGGGGATATGACTTTACAGAAAGTCTGTGTATAAAATAATTGTATAACAAGGAAACCATGTGAGTTGTATGCTCCCGTGAGGATATGACTATGACTTTCCAGAAAGTCTGTGTTTCCCCTTGACATATATAAAATAATTGTATAACAAGAAAACTATGTGAGTTGTATGCTCCAGTGGGGAGATGACTTAACAGAAAGTCTGTGTTCCCCCTTGACATATATAAAATAATTGTATAACAAGAAAACTATGTGAGTTGTATGCTCTGGTGGGGAGATGACTTTCCAGAAAGTCTGTGCTCCCCCTTGACATATATAAAATAATTGTATAACAAGAAAATTATTTAAGGTAGGCCTTAGTTGTTTCTAGAATCCTCTTCCAGTGGGGATATGATTTTACAGAAAGTCCGTGTTCCCTTTTGACATATATAAAATAATTGTACAACAAGAAAATTATCTTCAGAATCTTTTTCCATTGTCACTAAGGCTTATTTTATAGCTTAGTGTAAAAGACCATGTATATGTCTTTTTTAAAATAAAAATAAAATATTTTTTAAATAAAAAAATAATGTAAACTATACTAAATATGCTTTAATATAAGTTTATGTTAAATAATTAAAATAAAAATAAAAAATGTCTTATAAGTTTCAAAAATATTTGAACTTTTATATATATAATGTTAAAAGTATGAGAGTTCTCTTTTCCAATTCTACACGGTAAATATGGTGAGTAGTAATTTCACATAGGGATTTGCACTTCTAGCGATAATAGTTATCTTTAATGTACACTTGGTCTCTTCCATTGTTATATAATGGAGGTCTTTTATATACTCTCACAAAATATTTTGAAAAATAAAATACTCTTACATGGTATCATAAAGGAAAATTCCTATCCAATTAAATTATATTTGGTCTCTTCCACTGCTATATAATAGAGTTTTTTTAATAGGATACTCTCACATAATATCAAAGAAAAACATTCTTATCTTATTGAATTATTTTTACTTTGGTAAATTTTTTATGACCTTACATGGAGTTTCTGTTTCAATGGGGTCTGGAAGCTCTATAGATCTAAGTATTGAATGGGTTTTCTTTGTTACTATGTCAACCTGCGTAAGGGGGCTTTCCATCACCCGATTTTGGGAAGATCCGGCCCCAGAGCTGCACAGAGACTTCAATGATCAAAGTTATGCCCTCCACATATTAGGGGGCCTTTTGTGAGCTAAAGCGTCTCTCTTCCCGTAACCCAATTGATATAAATGTAAACCTTCCATGCAATGCCAAAGACTTTTCTTTAAAACTCCATTCATTCCAAACCGCAACGAATGAATGATTTTATCCGTAGCCCTCGGTTACGAAATATCATCTAGTAGGGCGTATCTCTCATAAGGTGACGGGATGCGATTGTGCTGGTGTGGGAAAATGATCTGCCAAACACAGGAGAAACCTTCAAAAGGTTGCCGGTTAGAAACCTGCAAAATCTCAGGAAAATCGAAGGTGATGGATTGGAGCATTTAGGTCGCTTCTTCTTGAAATTTGATGCACAAGGGTTTCAAAACAAACAATTCAGTAGGTCGATCTCTTGCTGGTCGACATCCGTTGCAGAGACTTGTAGAGAAGTGTAGCATTCAATTTCGCTGAGTACTTGATTCAAGTAGTCGGGCCAGTTTGTTGATCTAGATTCGTGACTGATTTCTTTTAGCTTAGCCGCATGGGTATTTAGATTCTTGGGCCTTGTCATCATCACAGCTGAGGTCGTCAAATTTCACTGTGAACCTGAGAAACGACACTGGCCATCGGGCCACCTTTGTAGATCCGTCGCGGATCCCGCGACATTTCCTATCTCGTCATCGCAAACCTCGCAACCATCGATCCATTAAGGAACTTGGGCTGAACCCTCCACCCTCAATGGAAGGTGCAACCTGCCGATTCCTGGTAGATTCTGGTTCAGTATGGAGGCTCATTCTACAGTGTGAGTGAGTTAAAAATTTTAAAAAAATTTGTGTTTTAGATAGAAAAATAATGTAATTATAATTAAAAAAATTTGTAAATAATTAAAAATAAAAAAAAATGTGTAAAGATGTTAAATCTTAATATTTTTCAAAAATATTTATTCAAAATATTTGAAAATGTTTATTAATAATTATGTGATATTATTTATATATATATAGAAAACAAATGAAATTTTATAATTAAATTTTTTAAAAAATGCTATATACAATCTAAACAATAAAAAATAATACATATATTTTGCATACTAAAAAAATTACAAGTAAGCAAATTTGATCCATCTAACTCATATTAAATGAGTACTTAAAAAGAATTTATACTGATTTATAACCTGAGTGGTGAAACACTCTATAACTAGTTCCCATAAAGTCACTACAACCACCTTGTGAAACCCGAAATTTGAGGAGAGTGATGTGGCCATACGTATAGGCACGATTATAAAGCATCACGTGTGAAGTTCGGTTGTATCCAACAAATGAAGTTGTTTGGATGATTGGTTTTTTTTATAAATATTTTGAAAAAAATAGTTTTTTTTTTTTCAATAAAAGTGATTTTGGGCCAAAAGTTTAAAGGGATATCAATTCTTAGTTTCAAGGATTATTTTTTTTTTTTAATATTAAGAGTATTTGTAAATAATGCTTATTCAAGAATGACCACATATACATTTGGTTGATATACTTTGTATCTTTATGGTTGGGGTTATAAAAGACTTGCTTGTTGCCTACTCATCTAAATTTAGGTGAATTTCTTTTATTTGCATGCTAATTTGAAGCTTCAAGCTACTTTTGTCATTATAAGTCTTTTTTTTAGGCTTTTGTGACTAGTGGAAATCAATTTGACAACAGTCTTTTCAAGATGGGTAAAAAATTGTAGGAGTTGTATCAGAAGAAGGTAATAGACGAGTAAAGAGTTCATTCAATTGTAGCAAGTTGTGCAGCTACTGCAAGGAGAGAAGTCAACTCTTAAAATTAGGTTGCAATCTTCAATAGCTCACATAATCAAGAAAGTTGAATATCTAGATTCAACAATGGAAAAACATTTCAAGATGCTTGTAGATTAATTTCAAGAGAGATTGACCTTCTTGATAACTTGGAGGAGGAAGTTGAGTCTTTTTCTCACTAAAAGTTGAAGAAGCAACTAGAAGAGAAAAACAATCAACATGTTATGAAAATTAATTTTTTAAAATAAACAATGTTGGAACAATATGAACTTTTGAAACAAAAATATGATGCATTGTCACAACAAATAATTGAGAAGGATGAGATCATTGAAAAGATGCAAGAGTCTAAGCAGCAACTTGAATTGGAAGTTAGTCATCTTCAGAAATTTGAGATGGAGATGGTTGACGTTAAGGTGTCAAGATCTCCTTCTTCCACACTTGACAAAGTCGAATGTTAGAAGGATGATACAGATGATCATGAATCATCACACACAATTGTTGCACCCCATTTTGAAAAGCATACTACTAGTATTGGGTCTCGATTGCTGAGAAAAATGGGATATACCAGTGGAGGACTTGGGAAGAGTCGACACAAAATTCTTCCTCATATTAATCTTGTAGTGCAGACACCAAGAGCAGGTCTTGACTCTTGGATATTGTGTTGCTACTGCCTCATCACCTACGTCCAACTGTTAGGTACTTGAAGAAAATGGTCCTGTTAATTGTGATAAACATATTGATGAGATGGTTGCTAATGTCAATCATGGTACCCAAATTTAAGTCTAAGAAAAACCAAAAAAATGAGTTATCTGCACATCCTCATGAGTAGAAATTACCCAAGCATCAACATTTTTTGTTAATTACTAGTCTTGCATTCTGATCATTATAGAAGAGACATGAAAGAATGAATTGTGGACCAATGTCAACCATCAAGATCATTTGTGGATGGATCGATGGATCGTCATGCCCTGATTTGAACCAATGTTTACATACCTCATATCCATCTCTTGCATCATTTTCTCATTGTTGATTGCCATTGTTCCCTCAGCTATGTTTCAGAGAGGGAAATTCGCTGACAACGGAGACTATGGATTCTCACTCCTTCCACAATTGTGTTTTAGGGGGGGGGATTCGATGGTGACATGTATTTTTGTCATTTTTTGCATTTGATCACTATGATGGTGTCAGTCTTCAAACAACTTCAAGAGTGTTGTTGTACACTATGTGAGTCAAGTTGCAACATTGGTTGTTTGTTGGTTGATGGTGTTGCTTCTTTTTGAATCCCTTATCTTTGTTAGTTACTAACGCCTATTTTCTCTACAGCTTTTTGGGAGCAGTTGACAATGTTTGTCACCCATGTGCCTTTGCTATATTCGTACTTGAGCGATCAACTGACCTCATTGAGGTTTCACAACTCTCATCTTCATAATTCTAGTACTTCAACATTTCATACTTCTTATTTGGTCCAAGCCTACGTTCCTTCCATTCAGTGGATCGTTATGGGATCCACAATTTTTGCTTCATGATAATTTGAGCACTTGCATATTTCTTTATTTTGGGGGGAAGTTTTTTCCTAAAGGTTTTTCTCTCTTTCTCTCCTTATGAGAGTTTGTACATGGGTACCTAATAGAGTCTCATTGCTCAAACCCATTCTTTGTTTTATTTCTTCTTTAGTTACTCCCTATGTTTTTCTTAAGGGGGGTTGTTAGAGTTATCTTTTCCAACGCTTCATTTCCCTATGAGCTATGTATAGTCAGTTGTAAGCTCACATAGTTACTTGCATCTGTACAATTATTGCAGTTATCCTTAAGTGACAGTGGGTCTCCTCCATTGTTATATAATGAAGTTATTTTATGTGCTTTGACAAAATATTATGAGTAATATAATATTGTTACAAAAATAATATATTTTAATGGTGTATAGATATATAGATCCATCTTAAAAACTTATTTTGGAGTGATCAAATTCTATTTGAATATATCGGTGAGCACCACCACCCAAAACGAGTATAGTCTTAATTGACCTCAATTGGGTGATGATCATCTATTCAAGGAGGATTTTTTCCACATGTTAACAAATGCCTATGAATATTAATTAAAAAAATAAAGTTAGAGATATGTTTTAACATCTTTAAATGACATAGTGATTTGTCATTTAGCAAGTAGAACTACGATTGGGAAAGAATACATGCATAAAATATAAATGGAATCATGTCATTGGAAACTCTTGAGTTCTCCTTATGAGATTTGTAGCTGAGTACGAGCTTTAGTGAGATTTTCTGTAGGATTTTGGGGATTCCCTTGTATGAGAACTACACAAATGTGGGAGTCGATTTTGTGTTGAATCTCATCTACATGTTGCTTTAGGGACACCACTTCATTATTCTTGTATATTAGCTCCTTAGCGAGGATCTCTTTTTATTCCTCCACTTGTATTATTTCTTTGGACTACACATGTTCACTGGAAAACATCTTCATCTTATGCCTCAATTATTCAATTTCAGCATGTGAACCTTGTATAAGAGTTTCTAAGATAACTTTATCTTTTGGATTCACCCCGAGCTTCAAAATCAATTCGTTTAAATTATCATTTTGTATTTGAGACTCTAGAGTTAGCCCTCTCTTGTTTCAAATTCGTTCCATCCTTCTCCAACAAATTTTCAAATTTACTAATCATCATACCATTCTTGCTTAGTTCACTCTATAACATTTATGATACCTACTTGTGAAAGTTGATTTTACCAGGCAGAGGGACACTTCATAGGTCTAGAGACACATCCAAAGCCTTAAATTATGAGTTTTATGGGAGGAACTGTGCCAAGGGGTGGTTAAGTGAAAAATTCATCAGGTTCCTCTCCAGGTCCATGGTAGCCAAGAGTCTAGTCTAAAAGGGGACCGAATGTGATGCAAATTGTTCTTGCATCTCTTCCCTCACTTTATTGTTACTTTCCTCTATTGCCTTCCATGTAGGACGATCCGATTCTGTCATTGTTGAAATCACTGCAGAAATCATAAGGGCTACCTCTATATATGAGGAAGAAGAAGCTTGTTGTGGGTCTTCTAGGGTCACCTGGAAGCTTGGTTGGTTTAGCTTTATCTCCATCAACCAGTTTCAATCTCCTCTTCCTCTGATTATTGGGTCTTGGCTCTTTTGCTGGTGTGAATGTCCTCAATCTCCACATCTTCAGTCTCATCCACAATCATTTTTTGTGTCTTGTCCTTTGCTTCTAGAGTCTCAATCTCCATTTCTGTGTTAATAGGCCATGAATCAAAGTTAGATTTCCACTCAATCTCTAACATGTATTCATGATCACAGGTTGAAGCATTAATGCTTTTTATTTTCTTTGCAATGACACCATGGGGATCATAATACCAAACATCTCTAATTTTTTTTTTTTTTCTTTCAACAGATTCTTAGTTGACTGAAAGGCCTATTTGGTATTGATAATGAAAGCACCTATAAGCCTGCCCAATTTGAACATATATCCTTCCTTAACAGGGACAAAGTGGGATTTTCTTCACATGTAAGCTCTGTCTGGTAAACTCAAGGGAAAATATTCTCAATGGAATGAACACAGGTAGATGATAAGGAGTAAGCTCACACCCATAAACCTTGATTTAAGTGCAATTCTCAAGCAAATACCAATCACCCACCTTGGAGTCCTTACTGAGATGGAGGATCTATTTTTGTTGAGGCATGATTCTTGGTGGGTAGACATTATGAATGATTTTATATGCAATAGACATATAAGAGGATATGAATTGAGAGCAGCCCTCATTGTTCTTTTTCTACCTAATGACAACATTCTAATCAAAGAAAAACTCTCTCTGCTACTTTAAATCCATTAGACTAAGACCCACGAACTCAAATTCATCAACATGAGTCTAGAGGAACAAGTAGAACATTATGGAATAGTATCTGAAGAACGATGTGATAGAAAGGTGGTGCAACTAGAATTTGATGGACTTAGCGAGGAAATAAGGTATGTCGAATAGATGGTGTGGCTGCATAATATCTCTCTTAAAACCTATAGTGGCTTTATTAGAAACATTTGCATCATCTTCTCCAAACAAATGGGAAATTATAGTGAGGATGGAACACACTGCCTTTGTAAAATTTGTACATAATTGAAAAGTATTGGTAAAAAAAGACAAGGATTGGTGTTGAGGGGCCAAAATCATTTGCAAGAAGTCTTGTTATTCCCCAGCTGAGAGAGTGGCATAACTGTAAAACGAGGTGGTGTTAGTGAATTTTGCAGCTTGACATAGATTGGGTATAATAAATATTTTTGAGTCAACTCTAGGTTCACCTCCAAGATTTTGGCTCTAGTAGAGGAAATGAAACAATTCTCCTTATCCATGTAATGCGCAACTAAGAATGAAATAAACTCAGGGAAATGATAGATAAAAGGCACAATTTGGTAATAGAGCCCTGACTCAATTACTTTTAAAGGGTCTCTTACACTCGTGGTGGCCATATTGGTCGAACCGGAGATCCGATAGGTGGTAAGGACACGATGGGTCGAAGATTTGTGCCTTCGTGTCTATATGTAGCTCAAAATATGATGCAAGTTTGACTTCTTGGGCTTTGGGGGTCTTTGGGGCCGTTTTCTTCTTTTTTACCATGGATACAAAAACTGCACTGAGGGAGTTAGCAAATTACCTGGTGGACTAGATGAGAGATGGTGAACGACATTGGTGAGATCTCTCGAGCAATCCACTGAATGAACGTCATCCATGGAGAGGGTGAGTAGAGGGAGAACTTAGCTATAGGAAGAAAAAATTTAAATTCAAACAGCTAAACAAGAGGGGTTGTTGTAGGCAGGGAGAAATAGTCATCTGACGTCGTATCAGGTCAGCATGTGGATACACATAGTGGAAGATGATAGGAGGGATGATGAGTGGAAAAATGAGGGGGGATTTTACCATTCCCTTCGGTGCTTGTTTTTTGTTGTTGTCGGTGTTTGGACTCATGGTGGGTGTGGTCTATACCTCTCTCCAGTGGGTGAGGGAGTGGGAGGTGGGATCAAGCCTAGACTCCCTGAAGTTAATTTGGGCCATCGATCGACTGATCTTTCCTCGTTGAGTTTTCATCCCTAGGGGGTGGCGCCCATGTATTAGTCATGCAGGCTTCCTCCCTGAAGTGTCTCTAGTGGTCAGTTGACCAAAGATGAATGACGATCTGCCTCAGGATCTGCTAGACATTTAACGATATATACTTCCCCTTTATTTCTCGCATGTTCCATTCTTGTCCTCGCCCAGGGAGAGATTTTTTTGGTTTGGCCTCTTGCCTAAAAACTGTTAGTGTACTTCCAGCACCAAAATGTTGTCCACTTTGGCCAATCTAAACTGATTTATCCATTTATATTTCTTGCATGTATTCTTTCCCAATCATAGTTCTCCATGCTAAACGACAAATCACTATGCCATTTAAATATGTTAAAACATATCTCCAACTTGAATTATTTTTTTTAAATTCAAATTCATAGGCGTTTGTTGACATGTGGAAAAATTCCTCTTTAAATAGAGGATCATCACCCAATCAAGGCTTCAACTAAGACTATACTTGTTTCGAGTGGTGGTTGTTATAGCTCCAAATCTCACTCTTGAGGTTTGTGAAGCTCTTTTATAGCTCCAAATCTCACTCTTGAGGTTTGTGAAGCTCCACTCATGGCCTAGGGCAACCCCTCCTGCCAGATTTGGTCCCAAATCTAAAAAAGTAGTGTTGTTTCCCTATCTGCGACATTGCCCTGAGCTAAATGCATGTATACGTGGGTTTGTGTATACCCAACCCGCATATATGTATAAAAACACTTAAAAAATAAAAATCTCCTTAATTTCGGGCGGAGATCATGGGTTTTACCTGTTGATCACCTGTTAGTGCCCATGGCCCAACTGTTCCCAACGAATTCCCAACTAAAAAACTACTTTGGGAGAAGTATAAAAAGGCTTCTATGGGAAGGCCAAGGGGAGAGAAGAGAGAGAAAGATTGCTATGCTGAGATTTCCCTGACCAGGTCTGAAGATCCTTATGCCTCCTGCACTTCCCCCATCCTACAGGAAACCCTTGTTTCCTTGTGTGTGTTGATGATTTCATACTACTTGAGAGATCATGGAGTAAGTCATGGAAAGAGTTTGTTAAAGGCTTGAGACTGGACGAATCCGGGAGACGGTTCTGCTTGGAGCTTGCAAAAGGATGACTCAGGTGAAATTGGTCCTTTTCTGTACTTTCTTTGTCTATAATAAAAGAAACACATGTCTTTGTTCCTGATATAGATCTTCTTCATGTTATAATATTCATGTTATGATTCATATGTGATAGGTTGTTTAATTGCATAACTAACTACCTTTCCTTATAATATGAAGTTGGGGACCCTCGAGGTTTTCTATCAACATATGAAGAGACAACTACAAACTAAAGTCTGGGACCCTCGAGGTTTTCTATCAACATATGAATAGACATGATCAGGAGATCATGAATGTTTTCTACCTTGGGAGTCTGATGCAGGAGCATTCAGCTCAGAAAAATCATTATATTTTAGTAGACATAGAGGGTCTCGTGTTTTAAGGAACTTGGTTTCCTAAGTGTTAAATTAATATAATTATTTAGGCTTTTGAGTGATTTTAATGAGAATAGGAATTAATTAAGTATTTTGAGGAATATTTGTAAATGTTCTCGAATGTTGGAGAACATGAGAGATTTAGGATAGTTGAAAGATTTTGGAATCAATTGTAAATCTTAGATTAGAAGTTGGTTTCATGATTTGAGGAACTAGGGAGGAACCTTAGGGATAAAGAAGAGATCTTAGGATTTTGTTGAGAAGTTTACGGATCTAAACCAAGAATTGGTTATAGAATCCTTTTGTATAAATGTAAGAGTAAAAGGCATACTCAAGGGCTAGCTAGTCAGTCAATTAGTTAGAGAGTTAGGAATTAGGGGTTTGATTGTAAGCCTATGGGTAGGTAGGAAAACAGAGGCCATTGATAAGAAAATCAGGCCACAGAGAGAGAGAGAGACTCTTATGTAAATATTTATTTATCAATACAAAGAATTCGATTCCTGAATTGTGTGGTGTGTATTGATTAATATAGTTATGAATGGTGTATGAATTAGTGTAATTCTGCATAGTATACGTATATAGGTGGAGTTCGAGCATAACACAAAGAAGAAGTGAGGATGAAGGATCGTGTTGGATCACTTGAATCCATTTGAAGGATCACATTTGAGGTTCAGGACTAACAGTGTTTAAGAGTACGCAAAGTAAGTCCAAGAGGGAGTTATGTTGTAGAACAACCAAAGACCAAAAACCATGGATAAACCCGAAACCACAGAAGAACACTAAGAAATGACATAAGAAGTAAAGAGAATGAGGAAGAAATTAAGTGATGATGCACATGAGTCGTTGGATCTATAACATCAACAAACAAGGTTGAAGGTGATGGGTGACCAAGATTAAGTCATGCAATATAAAGTGAAATAGATGAATGACAGATATTAAACCTAAGAGTTAGTGGGAGAGAAGAGCGGGTTTCATAGGCGAAAGTGGTTTTTGTGTGGTCTCAAAACCATAATTCGTAATTGAAAAATGGACCCGATGAAGTTATGAACCATATCTTAATCCAGTTGAGTTCCGGAGGTGATCGGACTGTTTGTTGAAAGGGTGATCAGACACATATCGTGTGCAAACAAGCACGAGGTTTAATTTGGAAATCAGTCCCAATGAGAGTTTATACAATGTGGTTAAATATTTGTTGAGATTCAATGATCAAGACCATCCATTGGTTGATGGATCGGATGGTAATCGCATGGAAAAGTGCATGCAAGTTAATATGCTGAGGGGACCTGATGTGTTTATCAATGCTTGCTAAGTTTATTTGAATTCTGCTGGGTGAATGGATTAAAGCTAGAGATCGCGTGATAGCCATTGATCTGATGGAGTGAGATCGATGGTGAAGGTAGAGTGCGATAAAGGTGGCATCAGAAAATATGTAAGGGTTGTGGAAAGGTGGAAAGGTAAGGTTAAATGCGGTTTATGTGTATTTCTATTATATGAGGTAATAATAGAAATATAGTAGATAAATATTTTATGGGTTAAGTAAAGTTTAACCAAAGTCAGAGACCATGGTATGGGGTTTGGTTAATATGCACAAGGTATAGAATTAACCAAAGTTTAGTAAGGGTTCAATAAGATTCCACTGGAAAGGTAATTAAGGTTTAGACTATTCGATAGTTATTAAAACATTTCCACATGAAGATTAATGAAGAAGCCTAAAGCCTTACTTTGTGAAGCGTTGACTAGGTAGGGAAATTAAAATTCCTAGGACAAAACAGATTATGCATACTATGGGTAAAGTTAGCTTAGGTTGGCATCAGTAACCATGAGCAACCTGAAGAGAAGAAGATGGGCAAACTCTTCCACATAAAGATACCTATCAAAATGAGAAAGATTTCCTGATTTACATGACTTAGGTTCATAGGAATATTTTATAGTAATGGATATGGTCAATGAACTTATATTGTAGTTTCATGACCATCTTATCTCATATCCATTGGGATGGGTCTACAAGGAAGGATAGATAATGGTAAAAAAATAATGTAAAGTTAAATTTCCTAATAATGTTGAATTTGTTGTTGAAGTAAAATTGGATGTAGTTCTAAATGATGTATGTGGAGTTGTATTTGCGAGTCCTAATATATACATGTGGAGACCCAATTATTATTGCCTCATTAAGGAAATAAAATTATTCATCATCAATGTGCATAAGGGAAAGCTAAATATTTCACTCATAAGTCCTAATTATGGAAATAAATTTATGAGTTCCAGTAAAAAACATGTTTGATTATTCATAAGAGAAAATCAATTGGTAAAAGATTCAATGAGAATAAAGGTATCCCTAGAGGGGTGTACTTATAAGATATAGAGATAAAAGCTTCAATATTCATTATAAGCATACAAGGTAGTGTTCCAAGAGCGTAATGGGATACCACCCAAGAGGTAAGCAGACCACAAGATCCAATTGTTGTAAGAATTTTTATCACCAAAAATTGATCATCTAGCCTAATTTACTAGATGGATCAAAGTACACCATTTAAGGCCAATTTAACCATAGTAAAAGTTATTTCACTCTGAGAAATTACTTAATAAACCACATTTGTAAAGTAATTTATAATTAAATCTATGAACTATAATTAAATAAATCACTAATTATTTAATTTTCTTCTAGGAATAATTAATTAAACCATTGATTAATTGATATTCCTTGTCATATTTGACCCAATTATGAAAAATAAACACATAAAATATTAATTATCCTAACTTTATCTAGGAATAATTAATTAATCACTAATTAATTAGTATTATTTCTAAATAAAAGTTTAAATACTTTTTTCCCTCCTAACCAAATATAATAAAATATTCCAAGTGGTTATTCCAAGAATGGGGTTAATAATATTTTATTATTGCTCATTATTCAAGGATAACTCAATATGTTGTTATAAATAAAAGGGATTTCCATTCATTATTCAATTTTGATTATTTTCATTATTGCACTCATTGTTGTAACTCTGATTATTATCACTGTCGCACACCATTTTTCTTCTATTTGAGTTCCCATTGAGCTCAAACTTTTTATTTGCTGAGTTTACACATTATAGAGGAGAGAGATTCTGTCAAAACACCGAAGACATTTGAGGATAGCCAAGAACCTATCCCATAAAGGGGGACTGGTAACATTTATTTGTTCCCTTCATAGGTGTTATAATAAAATCTATTCTTTGTATATCTCATTTCGATTTGATTATTGGAGTTATTGCTGTTGCATTTTGTTGTTTAAATATGGCTGTGGCTTAGATAAGGACTTTCGAAAGTTTTGTTTCTATCATTTGCTGCAGATATACAATGTTTATCAACCATTTATATTGTTGAGAATGTTTGTCATCCACAATCTTAAGATTTTTCTTTTCGTACACCTTCGAAGCGAAAAGACTACAACAAAATTGGCAACTCCTTTGGTTTTTACTTCATATCCGGAGACTTGGGTGACCTTCAGTTTTTAGCTTATGATTTCTTGTCTTTTTAGTCTCTTGATGTTTTTTACTAACTTTTTAACCCTAGATCTATCAAATTTCTAACTTTCGAAAGTTTTCTGGTTTTTTTCGTAGGTCACAAGTACAGGTCACGACAAAGATGACAATTTTTTGCGAGACTTGCCGAGTGGGAATCAAGGATAATAAATCACACTTTTTTTTCCATCTTATACCTTATTTTTCCATTTGCCTTAGGGTCCCATTGGCTTCCCAAGGGTTTCCACCCATCTCCCTATCTTTTTGCAGTGATCTTCCTCTCTGGTTTTTTGCTGTTGCTGCACCACTTTCCAGCACCTAGTGTCATTTGATCCCAGTCACACCAAAAATTAGATATGTTGAGCTTTTTAATGTGTTTTCAGCTGATTTCACCATGATCGGTGGTCGACTAAGGAAATCTACAACATTATTGGTGTTGCCCTTCTTATACTTGATATTCAAATGGAACTGTTGCAGGTATGTGGATCACTTCTAATGGCGATCATTCTGCAATTTCCCTTGGGTCTGTATGAACTGTAGGGGTTGGTGGTCTATGTGGATGATCGTTTCCTTCCCCAAAATGTAATGCTTCCATTGTCGGAAAATGTGCACAATGGAATACATCTCTTTGTCATAAGTGGCATACTTCCGTACTGTGTCTAAAAGTGTCTCACTATGATATGACACTGATTGCCCATGTTGAGTAAGGATTGCCACTTAGCATAGTTAGAGGCATCTATCTCGACCTCACATGTTTGTTGCAAGTTTGGTAATTCGAGCACTAGTAATTGGTAAGAAGATGCGATCTTTTAACTCTGTGAATGCCTTCTGTTGACATTCAAAACAAAAGAATTTTGCTTTTGCTCCTCCCTTGGTGACTTGACTCAAGGGCCAAGTTATATGAGAAAATCCCAACAAGAACCTGTGGTAGAAGTTGGCAAGACCTAGAAAGCTGCGGAGCCCTGTCAGAGTGGTTAGAGATGGCCAATCCCAAATGACTTGGATCTTGGATAGATCCACATACACCCCCTGTTCATCAGTAATGTATCCCAGATACTGAACCTGGGTCATGCCAAAAGTACATTTCTCCAAATTGAAACATAACTTGTGTTGTTGCAATGTTTGGAGAACCTGTCGGATGTGTTGGAGGTTCTCTTCCCAACTCTGGCTGAAGATCAATATGTCATCCAAGTATACCACTATAAATGAGTTGGTGAATGGCCGCAAGATGTTGCCCATTAGCCTCATGTAGGTTGCCAGGTTTGACTATCTGAGTGGCCAGCATGAGTACTGATTGAGTTGCTTGCGGGCAGCACAGCTTGAGAGGACTAGCTTGGTGCTTCTCCATTGTTCTAGTTGACAGTTGATTGAGTCAAAAGCAGGGTGATGGTCCAGTTGTTTGTGAGGAGACTAGTTGTCATAACTTCAACAAAAATGACTAAGTGTGTGAACAATCGAAAGATGTGTAGGTGATCATATGAGCACACACTCACATGACTTGACGACGAAACAACCAAAGCATCCAGATACACATGTTTAGCATGACTCACTAATGGTGTAAGCGAAAAGCGTGACACACGTGGTTGATCATTCATGATTGAGACGATGCCTACGCAATAGTGAATGTCACTCTATGTGTGAGTGGGACAGATGCTTTCATGGCAAACACAACAAACACATATGAAGAAAAGACTTTGAGCATAATGAGAACATGGTCACAAGCATGACTTAGACATCAACATGCGAGGAATTGAATGCAATAAACAAGAAAGGCGGATGTAAATACTCACATGAGCTCATGGAGTGAACCCAAGTGTGTGCAGTCATGAAGTGAAACTCTTCAAGGGAGGCTCCAAAATTGGTGCTAAACAAAATTTTGGAGGGTGGTTGTAGCTACTACAACAAAAAGAAAAGGTGTTGTTACGAATGTTCGTTAAGGACACCATTATTCCTCATATAAGGGATTGCCAAAAGAAACATCAAATGTTCTCAAAATATTTTATGAAACATCTAAGAACAACAAGATTTTTTTCTTACAAACCATATTTTTTCTTACAGATGAAGTTTTTGTCAATTAATATGGAAACCAATGACATTATAAGCAATTTTGTTTCCTCTGTCAGAGAGCTAAGTGATACATTAGGAAACATTGGTGAAAAGTGTTTAGTACTGACTTGGTCACCGTCACATTGAATGGCTTAGTGCAAGATTATCAATTTTTTGTTTAAGTCTTTCAGCTAGAGAGAAGCCTACTACCTTAGATGAATTAGAAGGTATTCTTCTACAAGAGGAAGAAAGGATTAATAACTTCAATTTAGGCTTTACTAGCTCAGATTTGGCATTGGTATCCAAGGATAAGGAACCATACAAAGGAAATCCATGGGACAAAAGCAAAAGAGTTTAGTTTCAAGAAAAGCACAGAGGTATGGCACAATCTAAATTTCCAGTTCATGGTAAGAGAAATGATGATTGTTATTATTGTGGAAAACCTGGACATCATACTAAAGATTACTATAAAATAGAATATAATGAGTCTCAGCAAAGAAATAGAAGATATAATGGTGATTTTGTGCACAAAGACACCTCAATCAATGATGGATTTAAAAATCTCAAATTATTTGTTTCTGATGATGCATTGTCTACTAAGACTAATGATGTGAATGCTTGGTTCATTGATTCTCATGCATCGGTCCATATGTCTTGTAATAAAGATTGGTTTGATGAATATCATGAGAATGTTGATGGAACATGTGTTTATATAGGAGATAAAATATCCCTTAAGTTCAATTTATTGGAATAATAGGTGTGATGTGGCCTAGTGGACAATATAGATAGATCCATGATGTGATGTATTTTCCTAGTATCAAAAATAACTTGCTTTATGTTTATATTATTGCTAATTAAGATCTAAAGGTGAAATTTATAAATCACGGTGTGTTGTTAAATATATCCACAATCACTACAAGGTTATTACCACAGGTACTAGAGTTTGAGCCTTGTATAATATGGATGTGACTAGGACAAGGCATCAAGCATTGGCATCTACAATGATATTAATAGAAGAGTTATGTCATCAAAGGTATGGGCATTTAAATCCCAATGATTTAAAGTTACTTGAAAGAAAAACAATGGTTGAAGGTATTCCTATTATGAAAAGTAATCATGTTGAATGTGAAACATGTGGAATTGGAAAATAACATAGAGAGGAATTTCTTATAGATGAAGAAAAAAGGAAAAGAGAAATACTTGAATTGATTCACATTGATGTATGCGGAGCTATGCAAACTAAATCTCTTGGTGGAGCATTGCATTTTCTTTCTTTTTTTAATGATAGAACTAGATATACTTGGGTCTTTTAATAAGAAAGAAAAGTGATGTTTTTGAAAACTTTAAGGAATTCAAAAACATGGTGGAAAAACAAACTCGAAAACACATCAAAATGATCAAAATTCGCTTTTGTGACTAGTGGAAATCAATTTGACAACATAGTCTTTTCAAGATGGGTAAAAAATTGTAGGAGCTCTATGAGAAGAAGGCAATAGACGAGTAAAGAGTTCATTCAATTGTAGCAAGTTGTGCAACTATTGCAAGGAGAGAAGTCAACTCTTAAAATTAGGTTGCAATCTTCAATAGCTCACAAAATCAAGAAAGTTGAATATCTAGATTCAACCATCGAAAAACATTTCGAGATGCTTGTAGATTAATTTCAAGAGAAGATTGACCTACTTGATGACTTGGAGGAGGAAGTTGAGTCTTTTTCTCACTCAAATTTGAAGAAGCAACTAGAAGAGAAAAACAATCAACATGTTATGAAATTTAAATTTTTAGAAGAAACAATGTTGGAACAATATGAACTTTTGAAACAAAAATATGATGCATTGTCACAACAAATAATTGAGAAGGATGAGATCATTGAAAAGATGCAAGAGCCTAAGCAGCAACTTGAATTGGAAGTTAGTCATCTTCAGAAATTTGAGATGGAGATGGTTGATGTTAAGGTGTCAAGCTCTCCTTCTTCCACACTTGACAAAGTCGAATGTCAGAAGGATGATACAAATGATCATGAATCATCACATACAATTGTTGCACCCCATTTTGAAAAGCATACTACTAGTATTGGGTCTCGATTGCTGAGAAAAATGGGATATACCAGTGGAGGACTTGGGTAGAGTGGACACAAAATTCTTCCTCATATTAATCTTGTAGTGCATACATCAAGACCAGGTCTTGACTCTTGGATATTGTGTTGCTACTGCCTCATCATCTACATCCAACTGTTAGGTTCTTGAAGAAAATGGTACTGTTAATTGTGATAAACATATTGATGAGATGGTTGCTAATGTCATTCATGGCACCCAAATTTAAGTCTGAGAAAAAAAAAAAAAAAATGAGTTATCTGCACATCCTCATGAGTAGAAATTACCCAAGCATCAACATTTTTTGTTAATTACTAGTCTTGCATTCTAATCGTTACAGAAGAGACATGAGAGAATGAATCATGGACCAATGTTGACCATCAAGATCATATGTGGATGGATCGATGGATCCTCATGACCTGATTTGAACCAGTGTTTGCAGACCTCATATCCATCTCTTGCATCAGTTTCTCATTGTTGATTGCCATTTTTCCCTCAACTATGTTTCACAGAGGGAAATTTGCTGACAATGGAGACTATGGATTCTCGCTCCTTCCACAATTGTGTTTTAGGGGGGGAATTTGATGGTGACACGTATTTTTGTCATTTTTTATGTTTGATCACTATGATGGTGACAATAGTCAAACAACTTCAGGAGTGTTGTTGTACACTATGTGATTCGAGTTGCAACATTGGTTGTTTGTTGGTTTATGGTGTTGCTTCTTTTTGAATCCCTTATCTTGGTTAATTATTGAGGACTATTTTCTCTACAACTTTTTGGGAGCAGTTGATAGTGTTTGTCGCCCATGTGCCTTTGCAACATTCGTACTTGAGCAATCAACTGACCTCATTGAGGTTTCACAACTCTCATCTTCATAATTCTGGTACTTCAACATTTCATACTTCTTATTTGGTCCAAGCTTATGTTCTTTGCATTCAGTGGATCATTATGGGATCTACAATTTTGGCTTGATGATAATTTGAGCACTCGCATATTTCTTTATTTTGGGGGGGAGTTTTTTCCTAAAGGTTTTTCTCTCTTTCTCTCCTTATGAGAGTTTGTACATGGGTACCTAATCGAGTCTCATTGCTCACACCCATTCCTTGTTTTATTTCTTCTTTAGTTACTCCCTATGTTTTGCTTAAGGGGGGTTGTTAGAGTTATCTCTTCCAACGCTTCATTTCCTTATGAGCTATGTATGGTTAGTTGTAAGCTCACATAGTTACTTGCATCTGTACAATTATCGCAGTTATCTTTAATTGACAGTGGGTCTCCTCCATTGTTATATAATGAAGTTATTTTATGTACTTTGACAAAATATTATGAGTAATAGAATATTGTTACAAAAATAATATATTTTAATGGTGTATAGATATATAGATCCATCTTAAAAACTTATTTTGGAGATCAAATTCTATTTGAATATATCAGTGAGCACCACCACCCAAAACGAGTATAGTGTTAATTAACACCTTGATTGGGTGATGATCATCTATTGAAGGAGGATTTTTTCCACATGTTAACAAATGTCTATGAATTTTAAATAAAAAAATAAAGTAAGAGATAAGTTTAACATCTTTAAATGACATAGTGATTTGTCATTTAGCAAGTAGAACTATGATTGGGAAAGAATACATGCATAAAATATAAATGGAATCATGTCATTGGAAACTCTTGATTTCTCCTTATGAGATTTGCAGCTGAGTTAGTGAGATTTTTTGTAGGATTTTGGGGATTCCCTGGTTTGAGAACTACACAAATGTGGGAGTCGATTTTGTGTTGAATCTAATCTACATGTTGCTTTAGGGACACCACTTCGTTATTCTTGTATATTAGATCCTTAGTGAGGATCTCTTTTTATTCGTCCACTTGTATTATTTCTTTTGACTACACATGTTCACTAGAAAACATCTTCATCTTATGCCTCAGTTATTCGATTTTAGCATGTGAACCTTGTATAAGAGTTTCTAAGATAACTTTGTCTTTTGGATTCACCACGAGCTTCAAAATCAATTCATTTAAATTATCATTTTGTATGTGAGACTCTAGAGTTAGCCTTCTCTTGTTACAACTTCATTCCACCCTTCTCCAACAAATTTTCAAATTTACTAATGGTCATACCATTCTTGCTTAGCTCACTATATAGAATTTATGATACCTACTTGTGAAAGTTGATTTTTTCAGGCAGAGGGACACTTCATAGGTCCAAAGACACATCCAAAGCCTTAAATTATGAGTTTGATGGGAGGAACTATGTCAAGGGGTGGTTAAGTGAAAAATTCATCGAGTTCCTCTCCAGGTCCATGGTAGCCAAGAGTCTAGTCTAGAAGGGGACCGAACATGATGCAAATTGTTCTTGCATCTCTTCCCTCACTTTATTATTACTTTCCTCTATTTCCTTCCTTGTAGGACAATCCGATTATGTCATTGTTGAAATCACTACAGAAATCATGAGGGCTACCTTTGTATATGAGGAAGAAGAAGCTTGTTGTGGGTCTTCTAGGGTCACCTGGAAGCCTAGTTGGTCTAGCTTTATCTCCATCAACCGGTTTCAATCTCCTCTTCCTCTGATTATTGGATCTTGGCTCTTTTGCTGGTGTGAATGTCCTCAATCTCCACATCTTCGGTCTCATCCACACTCATTTTTTGTGTCTTGTCCTTTGCTTCTAGAGTCTCAATCTCCATTTTTGTGTTAATAGGCCATGAACCAAAGTTATATTTCCACTCATTCTCTGACATGTATTCATGATCATAGGTTGAAGCATTGATGCTTTTTATTTTCTTTGCAGTGACACCATGGGGATCATAATACCAAACATCTTTGATTTTAATTTCTTTTTCTTTCAAAGGATTCTTAGTTGACTGAAAGGCCTATTTGGTATTGATAATGAAAGGACCTATAGGCCTACCCAATTTGAAGATATATCCTTCCTTAACAAGGACAAAGTGGGATTTTCTTCACATGTAGGCTCTGTAAACTCAAGGGAAGATATTCTCATTGGAATGAACACAGGTAGATGATAAGGAGTAAGCTCACACCCATAAACCTTGATTTAAGTGCAATTCTCAAGCAAATACCAATCACCCACCCTGGAGTCCTTACTGAGATGGAGGATCTATTTTTGTTGAGGCATGATTCTTGGTGGGTAGACATTATGAATGATTTTATATGCAATAGACATATAAGAGGATATGAGTTGAGAGCAACCCTCATTGTCTTTTTCTACCTAATAACAACATTCTAATCAAAGACAAACTCTCTATGCTACTTTGAATCCATTAGACTAAGACCCACGCACTCAAATTCATCAACATGAGTCTAAAGGAACAAGTAGAACATTATGGAATAGTATTTGAAGAACGATGTGACAGAAAGGTGGTGCAACTAGAATTTGATGGACTTGGCGAGGAAATAAGGTATGTCAAATTGATGGTGTGGCTACATAATATCTCTCTTAAAACCTATAGTGGCTTTATTAGAAACATTTGCGTCATCTTCTCCAAACAAATGGGAAATTATAGTGAGGATGGAAAACACTGCCTTTGTAAATGTACATAATTGAAAAGTATCGGTAACAGACAAGGATTGGTGTTGAGGGGCCAAAATCATTTGCAAGAAGTCTTGTTATTCCCCAGCTGAGAGGGTAGCATAACTGTAAAACAAGATGGTGTCAGTGAATTTTACTAGCTTGACATAGACTAGGTATAATAAATATTTTTGAATCAACTCTAGGTTCACCTCCAAGATTTTGGCTCTAGTAGAATAAATGAAACAATTATCCTTCTCCATCTAATACGAAACCAACAATGAAATAAAATAAGGGAAATGATAGATAGAAGGCACAATTTGGTAATAGAGCCCTGACTCAATTACTTTTAAAGGGTCTCCCCCCCTCGTGGTGGCCATATTGGTCGAACCGGAGATCCGATAGGTGGTAAGGACACGATGGGTCGAAGATTTGTGCCTCTGTGTCTATATGTGGCTCAACATATGATGCAAGTTTTCCTTCCTAGGCTTTGGGGGTCTTTGGGGTTGTTTTCTTCATTTTTATCATGGATACAAAAACTTCATGCGGAAAGTTGGCAAGTTACCTGGTTGACTGGATGAGAGATGGCGAACGACATTGGTGAGATCTCTCGAGCAATCCATTGAATGAACATCATCCATGGACAAGGCGAGTAGAGGGAGAACTTAGCTATAGGAAGAACAAATCTAAATTCAAATAGCTAAACGAGAGGGGTTGTTATACGCAGGGAGAAATAGTCATCTAATGTCATATGAGGTCAGTATGGGGATACACATAGTGGAATATGATAGGAGGGATGACGAGTGGAAAAATGAGAGGGAGGACTTTACCATTCCCTTTTGTGCTTATTTTTTGGTGTTGTCGGTGTTTGGATTCATGGTGGGCATGGTCCACACCTCTCTCCAGCGGGTGAGGGAGCAGGAGGTGGGATCAAGCCCAGACTCCCTGAAGTTAATTTGGGCCATCGATCGACTGATCTTTCCCCGCTGAGTTTTCAACTCTAGGGGGTGGTGCCCATGTATTAGTCATGCAGGCTTCCTCCCTGAAGTGTCTCTAGTGGTCAGTCAGCCAAAGATGAATGATGATCTACCTCAGGATCTGCTAGACATTTAACTAGATATACTTCCCGTTTATTTTTCGTGTGTTCCATTCTTGTGCCTGCTCAAGGAGAGATTTTTTTGGTTTGGTCTCTTGCCTAAAAACTGTTAGTGTATTTCCAGCACCAAAATGTTGTCCACTTTAGCCAATCTAAACTGATTTATCCATTTATATTTCTTGCATGTATTCTTTCCCAATCATAGTTCTACTTGCTAAATGACAAATCATTATGCCATTTAAATATGTTAAAACATATCTCGAACTTGAATTATTTTATTTTTAATTCAAATTCATAGGCATTTGTTGACATGTGGAAAAATTCCTCTTTAAATTGAGGATCATCACCCAATCAAGGCTTCAACTAGGACTATACTTGTTTCGAGTGGTGGTGCTCATCGATATATTCAGATAGAATTTGATCACTCCAAAATACTTTTTTAAGGTGGATCTATATATCTATACACCATTAAAATATATTATTTTGTAAGAGGATTCTGTTACTCTTAATATTTTGTCAAAGTACATAAAATACCTTCATTATATAGAAATGGAGGAGACCTAGTGTCACTTAAGGATAACTATGATTATTGTACATATGCAAGTCACTATTTGAGATTAAAACTCACCATACTCAACGCATACGGAAATGAAGTGTTGGAAAACATAACTCTGACAACCCCCCTTAAGTGAAACAGAGAGAGTAACTAAACAAGAAATTTAAAAAAAAAATGGGTCTAACCAACAATACCTAATTAGCCACCCATGTACAAACTCTCATAAGAAGAGAAAGAGAGAAAAACCTTTATCAAATAACACCCCCGCCCCCCCGCGCCAACCCAAAAAAATAGAGAAATATGCCAGTGCTCAAATTATCATGAAGCTGAAATTGTAGATCTAATAATGGTCCACTGAATGGAAAGAACATAGGCCTGCTCCAAATAAGAAGTATGAAATGTTCAAGTACAAAAATTATGAATATGAGAGTTGTGAAACCTTAATGAGGTCGGTCAATCTCTCAAGTAGGAATTCTGCAGAGGCACATGAGTGAGAAACAATGTCAACTTCTCCCGAAATGCTTTAGAGAAAATATGCGTCAGTAAATAACCAAGATAAGGGATTTAAATAGAAGCAACACCATCAACCAAAAAAAAAGAAATATGGCAACTTAACTCACACAACATACAAAAAAAATCTTGAATCTCTTTGAATACCGTCACCATAACACTGATCAAACACAAAAAATGATAACATTATGTGTCACCATCTCACCCCCCCCCCCCCAAAACACAACTGTGGAAGGATCAAGAATCAATAGTTCCATTGTCAGCAAGTTTCCCTTCGTGAAACATAATTGAGGGAACAATGGAAATCGACAAGTAAATCTTCTACCATATCCATTACAAAACATGGCTTTCCCTGGTTTTATACTCAATAGATATGTTGCACTCAACTTGCCACAACATTTGAATGGGATGCCACAAGATTGCCAAGGTTCACTGGAGAGGATGATATTTCGGCCCAAAATCATATAGAAACTTTATGTGCATTCACTGAGAATTTGAATGTCAAACACGTGGATGTTATCCTAAGACTCTTTGTTCAATATTTGGACAGAGAGGACAACAAATGATTTAAGATCATACTTAATGCTTTTATTAATACTTGGGAGGAGATGGAGAACTTTTTCGTGCAAAAATGGGGCAAGAAAAGAGACTATGGGTATATCATAACAAAGTTTAATGGAATGAAAAAAATTCATAATGAATGTGTCTCAAAATTTATAAGGAGTTTTAATAAATTATATAATAGACTTCCTGCTAAAATTAAACCTTGAGAGGCTGTTGCTAAAGTGGTTTTTGCTAGATATTTCGAATAAGAGTTTGGGTTTACCCTCGAAGAAATAATGTCTCATACTCTAGACCAAATTCAAAAAAATTCTCTAGAAGACCAAGCAAATTTCACCTCCATTGAAAAGTGGAAAGTGAAGTTTGAATATGGTGACAAGCGGAAGCGAAAGGAGGAATCTAGTTCTTCTAGCCATCTAAAGGAAACTCAAGAACAAAATCTAGATGAGATGAGAAATTTAATAAGGATTCTTCCAACAACCTCATAAAAATGGAGTTGGAGACCAGAAACCCTCCTCAAGAGAGCCAACCAGTTCCTAACAAAACTTTTAATGCCTAGTATAGGAGGTTTCCCTTGCAACTCTTATAGAGGGAGAGAAAGGATCAACAACATCATATTCAACCTCATCTGTATTTAGAATATGATCTTGAGGATATTTTTGAAGAAACTATAGAATTTCAAGAAAACCAATTCTCTATTGGAAATACTAAGGTGGGGGGGGGCGAGGCGGGTGGGGGGGTGAATGAGTATTCCTTTCAATTAGTATTATCCTTAATGTTTTGGAGCATTAGTTAATCTTTAATTATTATTAGTGTTTGTACAATGATAGCAGTAAACAAAAGGAGCACAAATGCACATAGTTTTTAAGGTGGAAACCCCCTCTGGGATAAAAACCACCTAAACGCTTTTCTAATAATTCTTTAATCTTCAACTCCAATTGAAAAGAAAGCTCCAACTTCCTAGAATCTAGAAAAGAATTTTTCTCCAACTCCCACTAGATGGATGCTCCAATGCCTGAGATTCTTCAGTAATCAACTGAATGGATACCCCAACACCTAATGAGCTACAAATCACCCTAGCAACACCCTACAAACCTCAATTTTTCACAGACTTGAAACTATTGGTGACTTCATGCACCAGCCAACCACCCTATAGAAGAATAAAAGAAGAATGGACTCTCGTACCAGGGAAAATGGTCCACTTTAAAATCATATAGAATTATGTAGAAGAAGAAAAACACACTAGACCATAACCCCAACTATGAAACAACCACCTAATGATGATCCTAGACCTCCCAACACTGCCTCTTCAACTCTTGGCAGATACACACTTGTACAACTTTTACAATGACTTTGTACAACGATACTTTTACAATGACTGTATGCAGTGCTGCCCACTTGAGGACTTCATGTGGTGAACTTATTGTTGTTTTTCTACACCTTGATTGATTCTCTTGTCATGCTACTCTTTCTCACTCTTCATAACATTATATTATGCATTGATTCTTCTCTTGATGAATATATAATACGTGCAAAAAGTCTTCAAGGAAATACCCATGACATGATAATAGAAAAACTTACCTCATCCTGCAGAGCATATGTTTCTGCTAAATAATAAAAAAAAACAATTTAAAATACAAAGAACCTAATGCAATTAAGAGATGAACATGCATATATAGAAGATACTTACCTGGAGCTTACCTCTACTGCATCATTTTACTGCACCTTGCTCTTTGCTACCCTACAAAGTCTGGTCCTTTACACCCCTTGACAACACTTGATCTAGTTTTCTTTCTTGCCTTCTAATAGCACGATATTGAATATGATGTATCTCTATGATTCTAGATCCCCACGATACTGTAGTAGCCCTCTGAGTCTTCTTTTCAATGGCACGGGTCTGACCCAATTTGGATTCTTCAAGGAAACTTTATCCCCAATCTCTCACAATGGCCTAATTATGGACTAGTTAAGTAGAGAGAGATTGTACGGCGTGCCACGTGTCACTGTTTCTTCCTTCGAGTGTGAAATTGATACATAGAAATCTATAGTCCATGCATTATCCTCCACTTTTTACATAATTCCAATCCTCTCCTCAGAGAGAGAGTTATGACGGTTTTACCAAGGTCACCTCTTTGAGATGAAATTCGAGAGCCAACAAACACCCTAATATCCACAGATCATATATCCGGAAATATAGAGAACCAAGTTCTGAAATTCGATCACGACATTCATCGGGATTTCGGATCAAATGGGTTTTAATTTGAACATCTAAGACTTCACGAAAATAATGTTATAGAGAAAATTCCACGATCGCTTCTTTTGGAGGATATATGAGATTTCTTTTTATAGAGTTGGGAAGGGTTTCTATAGATAATGTTGGATTGATTTTAGGAGCTTAAAAAATTATTAATTATTGACTATTCAATGACGAAAATAAATGATAAATTCCATGCCACAATCCCATGGGATTTTAGCTCACTAATTGGGGTTACTAACTTCAATCTTGAATAACTTACAAACTGTCAGGAATTATGAGGAGAGCTATATACTGATAGAAAGATATTTTTGTGTGGAGTATTCCTATAATGGTTATGAGACGAGAAAACATGAATGATGATTCCCAATGTGCCATGGAAGTTTAGGGTCATCCTTCGTGCTGCTTGGGTTGACATCAATGACAACCTCAGGCCATCTTTAGATCAACAATCTCCCCTTTTGGCATTGATGGCAACACAAGTGCTCCCCCTACGATCAATGCACCTCTTCCTACTACCTTATCTCCTCCTTTCACATCAATGGAAATGGGTAATTACCCCTCACACACAATCATCCTGTGGACCTGTAAACACTTCCACTCCCCCTTTATTTCCTAAATAAGGAAAATCTAATGAGAATTTAAGAGAATCCCAAGCTTCTGGCGAAGATATTCAAATGCTTGTTGAGGTAAAGTTTTAGTGAAGATATCAACGATTTTTTCCTTTTGTACCAACATATTCAAGTTCTATATTCTCTTCTGCAACTTGTTCTCTAACAAAATGATATTTGATCGGAATGTGTTTTGTTTTTGAATGCGTGACAGGATTCTTGGAGATACTGATGACATTGGTGTTATCACAAAAGATGGGAGTACATCCACTGAATTGTACTTGAAGATCTTGCAAATTTTGTTTCATCCAAAGGACTTGAGTACAACAAGTTGCTGCTGCAATGTATTATGATTCTGCTATAGATAACAGGATTGAGGTCTGATTTTTTCTCAACCATGATATGAGACAACCACCAAAATAGAATTTTGCTCAACTAGTACTATCATGATCATCAATTCTTCCTGCCCAATTTGCACCTTTTATGGATTGAATAATGAGATTGGTTCCCTTGGGATACCACAAGCCATATTTTGTTGTGCCATTTAGATATCCAAGAATTATTTTCACAGCAATAATATGTGGTTCTTTTGGTGTTGCTTGGAATCTTGGTACTTGTACAACTACTTGCATAACATTTGTTCAGAAGGTTTTTACATATAGAAGAGTACCAATCATAGATCTGTACAACCTCTGATCCACATCCTTAGATGAGTCATCTATGCTCAATTTGCAAACTGTTACCATCTGAGTAAGGACAGGTTTGCAATCTTCCATTTTGAATTTCTTGAGCATTTCCTTGATGTACTTGCTTGACATATAAATATTCCTTTCCCTTATTGAGATATTTGAATCCCTAAGAAGTATGTCAACTTACGAAGTAAAGACATCTCGAACTCACTTTGCATCTTTGTAGCAAAGTTCTTACTTAGTCGATCATCATTACTACCAAAGATTATATCATCCACATATACCTCAATGATTGTTAAATTATCTTTATCTACTTGTACATAAATATTGCTATGAGTAGTACCTTTCTTGAACCCTTGCTAACGTAGATATCCATCAAGACAAGCATACCATGCTCTGGGAGCCTGCTTAAGACCGTACAAAGCCTTCTTTAACCTGCAAACATAATCTTCTTTTTCTGATAGTAGAAAACCTTTAGGTTGTTGGATGTAAACTTCTTCTTCTAATTCGCCATTCAGAAATGCTGACTTAACATCCATTTGGTAGACTTTTAATTTTCTTTAATATGCATAGGCTAGAAACATCTGGATGGCTGCCATTCTGGAAACTAGTGAAAATTTTTCTTCAAAATTGATTCCTTCAACTTGCGCATATCCTTTACAGACTAATCTTACCTTGTTCCTGGTAACCCATAATCCTTCAACTTTTTTTCTCCCCCTGAACCTTTAATGAAACTACCATCTTGTTCAAAATACCTTCCTGTCAATCATAGACTTGTGTCATATACTGCTGCATAGACTACTCCTGTACAAAAATTAAGGAGTCAACAAGCCAAATTGTTCAAAATAGTGTGTCACCTAATAAGCCATCTTGACTTGAGTCATTATCTAAAGCAACTGCTAATTCCTCATGACCTTTTGCTTTTACAAATCCTGAAAGCATAACTGTTGAAACCTTGTTATTACTTTGTCTTCCTGTACTTGTTTCTTTCTCCAAACCTTCTTATTCCTGCAATATGGAGCCATGTGCCCATAGGTATGAAACTTGAAGCATTCAATGTTGTCCATAGGTGATTCCATCTAGTATCTACAACTGCAAAAGCTATGGCAATAGTTATGGCATTTGAAACATTCAATATTTGGCACATTTAGCATGTATTCTCTTCTGAAAAAATCATCGTGGAACCTATCTCGTGATCTTGCAAGCTTTCTTCTAGGGTTTTGCAGATAATGATTTTACTTGTCAAAAACTTCACAATCCCTAGCCATATGTCCATAGTTAACACATAAAAAGTAATAACCATTACATAAACAAACATACGTGGAAGATTTTTCATTCTTCTTTGGAGGTGGTGTTGTAGTTTGTTGTGGTCCTTGTTCTTGATTGCTTTGGTCTTGTTCTTTGGAGTTGCAACATTCTTCTTTGGCTTTTCACTTTGATCAACTTCCTTCTTAGAATCATCCTGCAAAGCTCTGTAGCTTGTACCTTCATCAACTGGATATTTACCATCTTTAATTGCCTTCATTTTTTCTTCTTCATCTTTCTTATCTTGTAAGTGTTCTTTTTCTGATCCCTTGAGTTTGTTGATCTCATAACGGGTTGCATCAAGTTCTTCTTGCTTTTTAACAAGATCTTCTTGAAACCATGTTTCCAAGATCTTCCTTCCTTTTTTTTCCTCCTCAACCTGTAGCTTGAGAAGAGTGACCTTCTCTACTTCTCTGTTGAGAACCTATATTTGTTCCTTCCACTTCTCATTTTCGATCCTGAGCTTTCTTATTTATATTGAAGATGTTTCTAATTCCTTTTGCTTTTGGTCAAGAACAAACATGTATCTTTACTCAGATTCCTTCCTTCCAATTCTTCTTCCTGCATCTATTGTGTGATCGTGCTAATCTCTACAAATGTTGTGTCGAGTTCTTATTGCTTCTATTGGATATCTCTCTTGAGGTCTTGTGTCACTGTATTATTCATTTCTTCCAACACTCTTGAGCTATTGGCATAGTTTTGGACAATGTTTCCCTACTTCACTTCCTTATGTAGCAAGACTAATTCGGCTTCTAATGATTCCCTTTCTCAGTTGCTTTCTTCCAACTTCTTTTGAAGTGACCCTTCAATACATTTATATTCTTCAACTTCAATTTTGAGACCTTAAACTTGTTCTTCAAGAGTATTGGAATGGATCTTCTTAGCCTTGAGCTCTTTTATAAGCTTGATTGTCTCCTTAGAAAATTATTCTTTGGTCAACCCTTCTTCTTCATTGCTTGATACCTCTTGTTTATTGTGCTTTTCCATAAACAACACTCTCTCATTGGCTTCTTCTTCCCGGACATTGTCTTCATTGGATGATGAGCTACCTTTGACATTTAAGTCACATGCATATATATTCTCAAGCTTGTCTGATACATTTTTTGCAGTTTTACAACCAACACTTTATGATAAGCAGATTCAATAAGTCCACTGATAATAATATTCTTTGCTTTTGCATCATTTACAAAATTCTTCTTACCTTGTTCATCTGCGGTTGGTGTAAAGCCATTTTGAATAGTGTCCCATACTTCATTACCTTGCGCCAAGAGATAAACATCCATTCTTCCTTTCCAGAGTGCATAATTATTTTCATTCAACATAGGTACACCATTCTTGGTATGCTCCATGATCTCCTTCCAGTTGTTAAACTGTTATTGAAGGAACCAATATTTGATACCAATTGTTGGAAATACTGAGAGGAGGGGTTGAATCAATATTCCTTTAAATTAGTAGTAATATTAATATTTCAGATCATTAGTTAATCTTATTCCTTTCAATTAGTAGTATTATTAATATTTCAGATCATTAGTTAATATTATTCCTTTCAATTAGTAGTATTATTAATATTTCAGAGCATTATTTAATCTTCAATTATTATGAGTGTTTGTACAATGATAGAAGTAAACAAAAGGAACACAAATGCACACAGGTTTTAAGGTGGAAGTCCCCTTCACGACAAAATCCACCTCAACATTTTTCTAATAATTCTTTAATATTCAGCTCCAATTGAAAAGAAAGCTCCAACTTCCTTGAATCTAGAAAATCATTCTTCTCCAACTCCCACTGGATGGAATCTCCAACACTGGAGATTATTCAGTAGTGAACTGAATGGATGCCCCAACACCCAATGAGCTAAAACTCACCCTAGCACCACCCTACCACCCTCAAGTTTTCACAGGCTTGAACCTGCTGGTGACTTCATGCACCAGCCTAGCGCCACCCTAACACCACCCTACCACCCTCAAGTTTTCACAGGCTTGAACCTGTTGGTGACTTCATGCACCAGCCTATCACTACCCTACCACCCTATAGAAGAATAAAATAAGAATGGACTCCCATACCAGGGAAAATGGTCCACTTTGCAATGATATAGAATGATGTAGAAGAAGAAGACACACTAGACCATAACCCCAACTATGAAGAAACCACCTAATGATGATCCTAGACCTCCTGACACTGCCTCGTCAACTCTTGGCCGATAGACACTTGTACAACTTTTACAATGATTCTTTTACAATGACTGTGTAAAATGATACTTTTACAATGGATGTATGCAGTGCTGCCCACTTGAAGACTTCATGTGGTGAACTTCTTGATGTTGTTCTGCACCTTGATTGCTGCTCTTTTCATGCTACCCTTTCTCACTCTTCAGAACATTATATTATGCATTGAGTCTTCTCTTAATGAATATATAATATCTGGAAAAAGTCTTCAAGGAAATACCCACGACATGATAATAGCAAAACTACCTCATCCTGCAGGGCATATGTCAGTGCTAAACAAAAACGACAAATTAGAATACAAAGAACCTAATGAAATTAAGAGATGAAAATGCATCTACAGAAGATACTTACCTAGAGCTTACCTCTGCTACATCATTTTGTTGCACGTTGCTCTTTGCTGCCCTAGAAAGTCTGGTCCTTTGCACCCCTTGACAGCACTTGATCTAATTTTTTTTCTTTCCTTATAGGAGCAAGATATTGAATCTTATGTATCTCTATGATTTCAAATCCTGAATATGTTATATTAGGTCCTAAAGTATCCGTATGATCCTTCTTTCCAATTCCATAGGTCTGACCCGATTTGGATTATTCAAGGCAACATTATGCCCAATCTGTCACAATGACCTAATTATGGACTAGTTCAGTAGAGCGAACTTGTACGGCATGCCACATGTCATTGTTTCATCCTTCATCTCTGCAATTGATACACAAAACACTACATTCCGTTCACTATCTTTCGCTTCTTATAGAATTCAAATCCTCTTCTCAGAGAGAGAGTTATGATGTTTGTCCCAAGGTCACCTCTTTGAGATGAAATTCGGGAGCCTGCAAAAACCTTAAATTCCATAGATCAGATCTCCGAACGTATAGCGAACCAAGATCTGAAATTTGGTCACAACTTTCATAGGGATTTTGGTTCAAATGGGTTTTAATTTAAGCATCTAAGAATTTAGAGAAATAATGTTATATATAAAATTCCATGATCACTTCTTTTGGAGGATATATGAGATTTCTTTTAAAGAGTTGAGAGGGGCTTCTATAGAGAATCTTGGAGGGATTTTAGGATCTTAAAAAATTATTAATTTGTTCTATTCAATGACCAAAATCAATGATAAATCTCATGCCACAACCCCATGGAGTTTTAGCCTACTAATTGGGGTTACTAACTTCAATCTTGAATAACTTACACACCATGAGGAATTATGAGGAGATCTATATACCGATAGAAAGATATTTTTGAGTAGAGTATTCTTATAATTGTTATGAGATGAGAAACCATGAATGATGATTCCAAATGTACCATGGAAGTTTAGGATCATCCTTGGTGCTGCTTGGGTTGACATCAATGACAACCGCAGATCATCTTTAGATCAACAATCTCCCCCTTTGGCATTGATGGCAACACAAGTACTCCCCTTGGGATTAGTGCACCTCTTCCTACTACCTTCTCTCCGTCTTTGACATCAATGGAAAAGGGTAACTCCCCCTGAAACACAACCATCATGCGGTCTTGTAAACACTTCCACTCCCCCTTTATTTTCTGAATAAGGAAAATCTAATGAGAACTTGAGAGAATCCCAAGGTTCTGGCGAAGATATTCAAATGCTTCACGAGGTAAAGGTTTAGTTAATATATCAACGTTTTTTTCTTTTGTACCAACATGCTCAAGTTTGATATTCTTTTCAGTGACTTTTTCTCTCACAAAATTATGTTTGATCAGACTGTTTTTTGTTTTTTAATGCATGACAGGATTCCTGGAGATGCTAATGGCACTAGTGTTATCACAAAAGATGGGAATAGGCTTACTGAATTGTACTTGAAGATCTTGCAAAGTTTTTTTCATCCAAAGGTATTTATTACAACAAGCTACCGTCGTAATGTATTCTACTTCCACTGTAGATAAAAATATTGAGGTTTTCTTTTTTCTCAACCATGATACGAGACAACCACCTAGATAGAATGTTGCTCCACTAGTACTCTTATGGTCATCAATGCTTCCTACCCAATTTGCATCTATAAAGGCTTGAATAATGATTGTTTCCCTTGGGATACCACAAGCCATATTTTGTTGTGCCCTTTAGATATCAAAGAATTCTTTTGATGGCAATAATATGTGGTTCTTTCTGTGATGCTTGGAACCTGCTACTTGTCCAACTACTTGCATAACATCTATTTGGGAGGTCATTACATATAGAAGACTACCAATCATACATTTGTCAAACCTGTCATCCACATACTTAGATAAGTTGTCTATGCTCCATTTGCAACCTGTTACCATCAGAGTAAGGATAGGTTTGAAATCTTCCATTTCGAATTTCTTGAGAATTTCCTTGATGTACATGGCTTGACATATAAATATTCCTTTATCTTGCTAAGATATTTGAAGCCCTAAGAAGTATGTCAACTCACCAAGCAACAACATCTCGGACTCACTTTTCATCTTTGTAGAAAAGTTCTTACTTAGTCGATCATCATTGCTACCAAAGACATAAAGATTGCTATCAACAGTACCTTTCTTGAACCCTTGTTGACATAGATATCCATCAATATGACCATACCATGCTCTAGGAGCCTACTTGATACCATATAGAGCCTTATTTAACCTACAACCATAGTCTTATATTTCTGATTGTAGAAAACATTCAGGTTGTTCGATGTAAACTCTTCTTCTTCTAATTCACCACTTAGAAATGCTCACTTAACATACATTTGGTAGAATTTTATTTTTCTTGAACATGCATAGGCAACAAACATCTGGATGGCTTCCATTCTAGTAATTGGTGAAAATGTTTCTTCAAAATTGATTCCTTCAGCCTATGCATATCCTTTGTAGACTAATCTTGCCTTGTTCCTGGTAACTTGTAATCCTTCAATTGTTTTGGTCCCCCTAAACCTTTAATGAAACTACCATTTTGTTCAAACTACCTTCCTGTCAATCGTAGACTTGTGCCATATATTGCTGCATAGACTCCTCTTGTACAAACATTAAGGACTCGACAAGATAGATTTTTCAAAAGAGTGAGTCACCTAACAGGCCATCTTGACTTGATTCATTATCTAAAGCAGCTGTTAATTCCACATGACCTTTTCCTTTTTCAAATCCTGAAAGCATAACTGTTGAAACCTTGTTATTTGCTTTGTTTTCCTGCACTTGTTTCCTTTTCCAAACCTTCTTATTCCTGCAATCTCGATCCATGTGCCCATAGTTATTACACTTGAAGCATTCAATTTTTTCCATATGCGATTTCGTCTAATATTTCAACCACGAGCACTATGTGTTATAGCTCCAAATCTCACTATTATGGTTTGTGATGCTACACTCATGGCCTAGGGCAACCCCTCCTTCCAGACCTGGTCCAAAATCTAAAAAAACAGTGTTTTATTCCCTGTACGCGACATTTCCCTGAGTTAAACGCGTGTATACGCGGCTTCATATATACCCAACCCGCGTATATGTATTAAAACACTTAAAAAAAATATAAAACTCCTTATTTTCGGGCGGAGATCGCGGGTTTTACCTGCTGATCACCTGTTAGTGCCTGTGGCCTTAACTGTTCCCAACCAATTCCTAACTAAAAAACTACTTTGGAATTGGTATAAAAAGACATCAAAAGGAAGACCTAAGAGAGGGGAAGAGAGAGAAAGGTTATTATACTAAGATTTTCCCCCTGATCAGGTCTGAAGACCCTTGTGCCTTCTGCACTTCCCCCATTCGTACAGGAAACCCTTGTTTCCTTGTGATTTGATGTTCATCCCTTAGTTATGGCATCATGGAGTGAGTCTTGGAAGGA
>APFE030599742.1:0-12628 GCA_000404065.3 Pinus taeda
CAGTGGGAAATCTCTGTGTATATGTGTTTTATGTGTTATGCTCTCGCATTTTTATTTTTCCTGTGATTTAGAATTCTTATGCAGGTAATTTCTGTACGGGGTTAAAACCTATAGTATTCCTTAATGATCCTTGGAGATTCAATTTAAGCATAGTCTCCTTGGTCATCACATTGATGGTAGCCCCATGATCAATAAAGGTATGGGAGACAATGATACCATCGATGTGCACATTTACCACTGGACTTCTGGGGTATAGATACTTCGGGAAAATCACTCTCTCCAACATTAAGGCAGACAATTGTCCAATGACATTAATGGTAGCAGTGTATTTCTTTCTCCTCTGAGGATGTTTTAAGATTTTCTCCTTTATTAACTTGTTGTATATGGGGACATCCTTGATATCTTGGAGGAGTGAGATTTTACCACACAATTTTTTCAATTCACCTAGAATTTCAGTCTCTTCTGGGGTGCGCTGGATAGGATGGATCAATCTCTAAGGAAAAGGAGGTGGATTGGCTTGAGGAACACTCTCTTCCTTTTCCTCTTCAAGCTCCTTGGGTGGAGATGGAGGTTGATTCTCTGGAAGCACTCTTCTAGACCTAAGGTTCATATTTTCAATTTCCATAGAATAAGGAGGCTAGAATGTCTCTACACTATAGAACTGTTGTGTCTAATTGTTGTTTAGGTTCGGATTTGGATGAGCAGGCTTCTAAGGTTACTTAGGTGGAGTAGGGTGAAGGATATGTGGCTGAGATAGAGGTGGAGGTAGTAAGCCTAGAGATTCGTTGTATGGGGGCATCCAACCTTATGATGATGTATTCCCTTAAGGTTGTGGGGGAGCATATGGCTGAAATGATTGATTGGCAGGTTGGGAATGCTATTGAGGTGCAAAAGACTAGGGAGAAGGTGTGGACCATGAATATGAGTAGGAGGACACCAAGGGGGAACTGATACATTCTGGTAAGGGTTGTAATATGAATAGGACACCCCTTACATGCCTTGCTGGTATGGTCTAGGTCCTTGAGGCCTCCTTTGGTTAATATAGAAGAGTTGTTCAATCACACCTTCAGTTCCTTGATATAAAACTTTCAATCTAGGCAGCGAACGGGACTTGTCTGTGGAGTGGTTCTCCTCAAAGGCTAAGAAGATCTCTATAAGATTCAACGGACATTCATTTCTAGTGTTCCTCCTAGTGCATCTAGGGAAAAAGACAGCTAAGTCTCTTTCAACTTCTTCCTACTTCCTCTTGATCTACATGGTGTCCATTTGTAGAGAAAGAGTATGTAACCTTTCACTCTTAAAGTCTTCCAACATGTTCCCAATTTCAATTTTGATGGATGTGCTCGAGGAGGATGAACTGTTTCTGGTTGCCCTAGAATGGTTTTTGATAATTTTCTTCATATCATCATAAGATAACTATTAGATGTCCCCTCCCGACAACATGTTTAGGGTTTATGAGAGATCTTCTCTGATCTCTCTAAGGACTAACTTGAGTGATTCAAGATCAAGGGTGCATTTGGCCCTTTTTTAGCTGAGTTGGAAGTTTTCATCATAATATTCCAAATATTTGTCATGTCCTAAGGTCATTCTAAAGATCTCCTGTTTGGTGTATTTGGACCTACAATAATCCTTGTACTTTTGTTTGAAGGCTTGTTTCATTTGAGCCCAGGTAGTGATGTTTTCCCCAGTTAAACCCATGAACCAACACAAGGTTGCATCCTTAAGGGTGGATGGGAACAACTTCAACTTATGGTCATTAGAGGTATAATCATAAGTTATGCAACTGACAACAAACTCAAACAAAAATGTATCAGGGTCCTCTGAGGTTAATCCATGGGAGTGAGGAAGGGAAGAGGGGTTGATGTTTTTCATCCTACCATCTCCATTAGTTTCTCTAATGGGGAAAAAACCCTCAATTCTTTGTTCAACTCCATTTTTGTTTTCAATCCCATTTCTATTTTCAGCCATGGTGTAGGTTGGTGGAATGGTTTCTTCTTCTTCTTCACCAATAGGCTCTTCAAATATCTCTGGTTGTTCACCTAATGGGTCGTCTAGCTCACAACCACTGGAGAAGAGGGAAGGCTGGCTATTTGATGATGTGAGTATATTTGGGGAAAAAATTTCCTAAGTTGTCTCTACCTACGAGGCATGAAAGAAATTTATTTTTTCTTTTTTTAGGGTTTCTTTCAAAACTACTTGGAGAATGGAAAGGAAGTAGAAATTGCAACTATTTGTTGAATGGAACTACTTTCAGAATGGACAAAAAGTAGCATCTAAAACTACGTTCTGAATAAAAAATGAAAGGAAAGAATAAATTGCATTTATTTATTGAATCCCAAATCCAAAGGAAAGAAGAAATCACATCTACCTAAACTCCTCCCCTACAAGGGCACCAAAAATTGATGAGCCCCAGTATTGTAGTAGGTATGTTGTATCTCCTAGGGATACCAACTTTATTTTATCAACCTAGGGTTCATACAAACTTCGAGGTGATTGTGTTATATGCATAGCAGATGCAACCGTCTACTCTTGTCACTTCTCAACCGGGGCAATAGACCACTAGGTTTTTTCAAAGCAATATTTTATTGACTAAAAGGAGGCTGACTAATGACAGTGAATGTAAAACTATATTTAATGCATAAAATAAATGCTTGTCTATGTTAATGAAATGAAACTGTTGAATAGGAAGTGCTATGAAATGACATGAAATTCCGTAGCTAAGAATTAACACACATTACTTGCAGAAGAGACCTAATTTTAACCTTGCATTTTATTATCTAGTTATTTGGACTAAGCAAACATGGGAATGATCCTAACATTACTAAGGCTAGTGTATTCATGCACTAGATAAATTTTTCAGGAAAAAAGTCTTTTGGTTTTAAATTTAGAAATGTTAATTTTAAACTAACCAATATGATCTTTTGCAGGGGAGGAAGCTACGAGAAAACTGATCAAAAATGGAATTGAGCAGAATGGAGTTCAATTTGAAGGCCTGCCCTAGGTTCTAATCATCATCTTTTCCCAAAACAGTCTAAAACACACTGCTACAAGGTTTCATGTAGTTGCTATAGGGTTTTTATAGTTACTACAAGAAGTATTTGTTTACTACATGCGAATGATCCTAACATTGCTAAGAATTATGTATTCATGTACTAGCTAAATTTTGCAGAAAAGAGTCTTGGTTTTTAATTTAGAAATGTAAATGTTAAAATAACCAAGGTGATATTTTACAGGGGAGGAAGGTATGGGAAAACTGGTCAAAAATGGAATTGAGGGGTATGAAAGTCAAGTTGAAGGCCTACCCTAGGTTCTGATCATCATTTTTTCCCAAAACAATCTAAAACAGGTTACTACAGGGCTTCGTGTAGTTGCTACAGGATTTCATGTAGTTACTACAGGATGTTGTGGTTTAGTACAGGAAACTTATTTGCAAGTTGTAGGAAGCTAAAGAAAGTGAAAGGATGTACTAGGAAGGTGTATGATGGTGGAATAAGGTTTGGAGAAGCTTCACACTACCTAACAATCAACCCAACTCTTCAGGATGGTTGGATTTTCTCAAGGTAGTTCTCTATGGTGGCTACAAAACAAAAAATTGAATTGGTGCTTGGTAGGGTTTGGTGAGAGTTTGAGAAGACTTAGATGAGGCTAGTGGAATGATTTATCCCTACAGATTAGCAACTCTTGTAACAAAACATATTCATTTCTTCATTTACACACAACTTCATGCAAATGTGGAAATGATGAGTTGAATTTTAAAAATTGATTTATTGATGGCTAGTGGATCAAATATATGGAATGTATTGCTTTCTAATCTAGAGAAAACTTAAGAAACGAAAATTAAAATTGCAAGTGCTTCTAAGGAATCATTAACAATGATCTACTGAAGCGGAAATCCTAAGCTATGTTAATAACCAAAAGATAATTTTTTTAGGGTTTTGAGACCGGGGCCCTAAAACCATGATCCCATGAGGGAGATGAGGATGACGCCACTTTCACAAGATTTTCTAAATTATTTTATTTCACTAATGTAACATTGATCTACTTCTCCAACTAATGGAAGAAAAACTAACCAATCATTCAAAGACTTGTAAATTAAACAAAGTGTAAATTACTTTAGAAAATAATCTATGATTTTGATCTAAGGAGACATTTACAAAAACAGTTTTCACTATCACCAAAATTTCAAATATAACATGAGAATAATAGTCAAAATATCTTGAGCTGGGAATTGCCTCTTGGCTACAATAAAACGTCCAATCCTAATGAGGCCATAGGACTTCTTATTTATACAACTGAAGCTACCAACAACTTCCTTAAAATTAGGGAGGCTTGGCACAAAAAGTTGAGATTGACTTGACTTCAACTATCACTACCTTGGCTACCAATGAACTTGGTGGAATTGGTTATTTGTAACTCTGAGCTGATGAGATCTGGTGGAGGAATATTTGAGTGATTGAAGAGTTAAGGAGGGAGACAATTTCGTAAAATCTCTCTTACTTGTCTACTTCGAGTTCTTGCACTTAAATTAGCCCAAAACTGCTCCAAATATTTCAATTAACGCACATTAGGCCACATGACATAACATCTCACCTTTACCCTTCTCACTAAGAAAAATTTAGTGAAATATGCAAAGAAATGTGAGAAAAGTTTATTTTAATAAGTTGGAGAGTGGCATTAAGGCATATATAATTTACCTATTGATGAGCCTCATCAATCTTCTAAGGTTGAAGTAATGGAACCCACTCTAGTGCAAAGGAATCTAAGACCGTAGCATATCCAAAGTTCTTTAGTTTTCCCTCTTTCACTTTAGATATATATTCTTTTATATTGATCATAACTCCACTCTAGTTGAAGAGTTTTGTCCCTAGAAACTTCAATCCATATTGCATGTATGAACTTCTTGCAACGTGTAATGTTGAGCTACTTTCCAATCTTACGATAATGAATAGGATCCTTCTCAAAGGTAATAGGGTCACATATTTTATGTTAATCTTTCCATCCTTTGTTGGTTGGGCTCGCGGTATAAAATATGTGGGGATATAATATTTCACTTTCTACCCACCAATTCTCCTACCTAGGAGAGATATGGGACCACCTCTTATAGATAGACCTGTTAGAAAGTACATATCCTCTACCTTTATCTCAAGCATATGTTCCCAAAAAATGAATGCTTGTTCTTGAACATACTATGAATGAACAAGGTATTTCAACAAATCCATATGTTTCCTCATACTAGGAAGCCAAAAGAATTTTAGTAACCCATAGTTATTTAATGTATGGATGGTGGCAGGATCATTTTTCGCACTCAAATCTTGCTCCTCATATTCTCTTTCTCTCTATATAAAAGACAGCTTATGGTGATGAACCCCTGAAACATAAACAAGAGATTCATTAGGATTTTTTTCATGCAAAAAACTTATCAATTTTGAGGAAAAATAGTTCACAAATCCTTAGATTTTGTGCCCAATACACCTAGAAGAGCAAATCAGAGCTTTGCACCCATGCTTGCAGTGCATGACTACTTAGGTGCAATGCACTTTTCAACCATATAGGGCCTCCATTGGCCTTAGGGAGAAATTTTGGAAACCATGGGCCCTCAAAAACTAAAAAATTTCTCTTGAAATCATAAAATGGAACCACATAAAGAAAGAAAAGAATTTTAGCTCCTACATAGAAGCAACAATACTCAAAATTGTCCACTAGATTGGCCGCAATCAACTATAGAAGGTTGAGGGAAAAAGTACTTTGACCTCTCACTGTTGGAGGTAAATGTGAAATGGTAAAAGTGAAGAAACATTTTTTAGTATATATGGTCATATTTTTTCATTATGTTATTCATATTTAAGGTTTTGACCTAGTCATGATTCATTTTTACTACGAAACATGTATGTTTAATCCTTTCTGTGTTGTTCTGAGTAGGTTGACAGTCGTTAGTGGATTTTATATTGATTTAAAAAAGTTATTTTGACCGAATATTACACTTTTATCCCTTTTTCGAGCTCTTTAAACCGGTGAAAAAGGAACCCCTTGGAGTTCTATTTTATCTCTTTTTAGACTCCCAAAACATGAAAATATTGTCAAGAACTTTTATTTTCAAACTTGTAAAAGTAAATGAAAAAATGTCCACTTACTATAGGTTTAACCCTTTTCCAGACTGAGATAGGCTAAATACGAAAAAGGAATACCTTAGTCGAACATGGCTAAGAGGTTCTCTCAGGCATTGTTTTTTGCCTTTTCAAACCTAAGGGACTACCTACAAAGAGGAACATCAAGAGTTTTCTTTTTCGCCTCTTTTTCAAAATATCTAAACATGAGAAAGAAGTTGATTTTTACCATCGTTGGACTCGTAAAAACATCAAATATCCATAGACTCATCAATCATGATGGGACCAAACCACCCCTTCTCTGGGTTTGTTAAATATTCTCAGAGGGCTTCATCTGAACGATGGACTTACAGATCATGCATATTTTATCCTCCTCAAGCTTGTTAAAGAATAAAGAGGTACTGACGAGTATGGTTGGGAAATTGGAAAAACATGATACTCCATTTATTAACGGTAACGAGTCACTCTTCAACACGACACTCTTCCACTTCATCTTCATGGTTGTTGGGTTCGGTGATCTGCTTTTATTTTGGTTCATCATACCTTTACAAAACCTCCATTTTAGTTTTGGGTCAATCATGCCAACTTCATTCAGTGTCATCGATGTGTTGAAGAGAAGTCATTAACTTCTATTCGTTACAATACTCTTAAGCCTTCATTCCATGTTTGAATTCCCTAATCCAATTCCATATCAACATCGTTCTATCACAATCTTCATGCCCATTTCATGTCGTTGATGGGGGATACATCAAGGCCCTCCTGTAATAAGTCGCTTCCTATCAACATTAGCACATTGTCCAGGAAGTTGATTCAGAAAAACCCATCGGTACCTCGGTTCTTACATACATCAATGGAAAGTTTCCTCACTCTCGGTTACCTTGTTTACATCATTTGCATTCGATCAAAAGATTTCGTGTGGTGTTTGATATCAACTAATTTATTCACATCATATGGGTTATACTTGAGTACCTTAAGAGACATTAACATCATCGATGGTTTCTCTTTCGCCTATTAAGGTATTACATCATTGGCTAGTAATTAGGTGGTTTCTATCATGTTCAAATTCATCTCATTGATTCACATCATTAGAATCGTATGTTGGTTGGTCATGTGAACGAGATAGAAGACCCCATATCTTGTTTCTGTCATCCGGGCTATGATTACAATATTATACAGAGATCACAATGTATGATAGCTATGATCATACCAACAACCATCTAGTCATGGGCCCATCGTCAGTCATTAGTGGATATGTATTTTGATTATTATACATGTTATGTTAGCTTATGTGTTGAGTATGAGTATGCCTCCTTCAACAAAAATATGTCATGATGTCAATGCATTGTAACAAAAGATAATCTCATGAGTTCTTCTTGATGCCAACATGTCACAAGGTAAAGCACTTCAGTCATCAGTCATCATCTCTGACTTTGCGCTTTAGGGGGCACTCAATTATAGGTTATTTTGTCTCATCTGATAAATCAACATTCAAATTGGATCATTCATATTTTATTCCCATTTTACATCATCATTGCACAAATACTTATGCATGACTCTCTCAGTCCCCAAATTCTTTTCCCTAAACTACATCATCTGAGCCACTTTTAGGACCAATGCACCCTAGCATCTTGCTGGACAACATTCACCTAAAATTTTGTCCATTGTGGCCTACATTGATCAGGTATAGGTTGCTCCCCTTTGCAACTACATTGGTTCTAGAAATATAGGAAAAATAGAGAGAATCTGAAAGCCTCTATTTCCAAAAGCTTCTAGGATCTTTTGTAACCATTTACCTCAGATAAAATTTTTGAATTCTATCCTATCCTACCTTGGAGTTTCCATCCCTTATCCTTAGATCTCATCCTCCCATCAAGAGTGGATTTGAATCCTAATATTGGTAAAATGATAAGAACTCCCAACTTACCTCACTCCTCTATATATTTACAGTTTTCCATATGGAAGGGGTTGGATTTTGGAGAGTGCTTCTACCCTTAGGCTATTGTTGTGAGAGTTATGCTTTCATGCATTTAGGGTGATTGGAGGTCAAATTTCTGATGAAGGAAGGACAAGTCATCAACTTGGAGGAGCTCTTATACAAGATCAACACATATTTATGCTTGTAACTCACTCTATTTATATCAATACAAAGAGTTCTTTGTTTTCCTATATGTGATGTTGTTATTTCATGTATTTCAATACCATGTTGATATGTTGAATAAAGTAGCTATATGATGCTACATAGATGTCGTAGTTTCTTGGGTTGTGTTGTTTGGCTGTGCAGGTTCTAGTTTTGGCAGTTGGAGCTAGGATTGGAGCATTCAAGCCAAAGAAGGAGTGAAACATAACACAAGTTCCAAGTATGTTTCATCCCTTCATCCACTTAATTTAAGGAAAGCATTGGGTCCTTTGTCTTTCTGCTATTCTAGGTTAGCCACCAAACCAAGGGGAGATACTTTTGTCTACAATTGTAAATCCAACATAACAGATGTAATAAGGATAATAAAGAATACATTACCTAGACATAGATTGTGCATGTCCTTTATAGTGATTTTGAACTTGAAACTCACCATTTTGGATGTGTAACAAATTACATGAAACTAATGTTCTTATGGACTATATTGTCACCTCTAGGAAATTTGAAATCCATATAGAGAACCTATTTGATTAATGTTTTAAGAAATTGTTTAACAGTGGTCCTAAGGAAGTTATTTGAGCACTTGTCATCATGAAGTGCCCAAACACATGGTTGGAAGCTTTTGATATACCCAGAGAAAATGAGATGGTAATCAATGCTCAAATTAATAGCATTTTATTCACAACTTGCCCTCGCCTGCTATGTTGACTACCCATAGGTCCTCTAACTCACAACTAATGGATATTGATAAGTTAGCTTCGAAATATATGGTAGAATTTCAATACCTTCATCTTCCATATAATTTTGACGAGTGATATTTCATAGGGCACAAATGTAAATAGAATAAATCATTTCAAATGGATGTATCTCCACATGACTCAAAAGAATTGCTTTCTAAAGATACTCCTAAAACAAAACTTGGAATACACTACCTTCCAAATAGAAGAGGAATTCCTCTTGAAATTTCCTTTCAAGAAACCAAAAACTTCTCTCCATGCCTTATCAAGTTTCTTAGCACCCCAAACCTTAAAATTCATTGGGTACCTCAAGCATCGTAAAGTGATTATTTTGGTTGAAAATGGCGTCACCCATAATTTTATTCATGTGAGAATGGCACAGGAAAACCATTATTATGTTTTCTATTGAAATGGGTGATTGTGATATAGTCCACAGCTTATAATAGTTACACACTTTGGGACTTTCCATGATGGATTTATACATGAGCTTCACAAAGGAAGTGGAAAAACATACCGTCAAGGGGATTACATTTCGTTCCCTTAAACTTATAACCTTGTATTATTTGCAGAAGTTATTGAAGAAAGTTCACTTGGTTATCGTTGCAGAAGTTAAAGTTATACAAGTAGTGTATATCGCTGCAGAAAAGAAAGATTCCTATACAGTTCTTCCAATAACTTCACCTTTCATCCAAATTTAAACATATGTCGAATCATGGCTTCAAAGCATCCCAACAATATTTAGTAAATATTTAATACTTAGCCAACATAAAAAAATCAAGGAACATGGTGCAATTATTTATGTAAAACAATCACAATACACAAGTGTAAGAAACACCTAATGTGAATTGCGTTCTTTATTTATATGAAGAATGTTATAATGGGGGTGTAGGGCCAACTACCTAGGAATCATTTACATAAAATAAACAAGACACAATTGTCTACAAGTATTGTGAATCCAACCCCTGAAACAACTACAAGAATTCTTCATATAGATTCTATATTCTTGTTTGTTTGACTTAACTAGTGCAAGTTGCCCATTACACCAACCCCAAAACTTATCTCTATTAGAAAACTCTTACACATTTTTGCAAACAAACAATATTTGTTTAATTATGCTTTAAGACTTTTGAGGCATTCTATTTTTCATATGAATTTTTTCCTACACTTAGAGGAACCTTCAACACTAAAGTTGACATAAATACCATTCACTAGCTTTATAAAGTAGAGAGATGTCCAATGAATGCACCCAACCATACCTCAAAAAAAAATATATCCATCAACTAAGAAACATTAAACCCATAAATCTGGAGATCGTGCTCATACATACAATGCATTCCAACTCATATATAAACAACATAGAATAATTCACCACTCCATTTCTTTGTTTGGCTGCATATCAGCGAGGATGTCCACTGGGAATGCGATGTCTACAAAAGGAATAAATTGTATGATCTACAGACGATCTTGATGCATGACCCCACAATTCCCATAAATGGAAATTTCTCTAAATTACCATTCCTTTTGGTTCACCAAAGCTTGCCTGTTTGGCACTTCCTAAATTTGCTTTAATGTTATAAAGCTTGCCTGTTTGGCACTTCCTAAATTTGCTTTAATTTTATAACAAATTTTGTGGGCCTCTGTACATTGCGGGTGCTTTGGGTTCACCGAAGCTTCCTTATTTGGCACTTACTAAATTTGATTTAATTTTATACCAGCTTTGTGGGCCTCTGGATATCGTGGGTGCTTTGGGTACACCAAAGCTTCTTTATTTGGTACTTCCTAAATTTGATTTAATTTTATACGAATTTTGTGCGCCTCTGTATATTCATTCTGGGTGCAAGATCGTGCGCTGTCCATTTACTGCTTTTGCTTTCCAGGGAATTGAAGATTTGATTAATGCTAAATACATAAAAACCTGGCAATATGTCTGCTTCAAACCTTTAACAAAATTATTTCGCCAAGTGCAATCAGGAACTTCACCACGTTACTATATATATTTCATAGTCGCAGCAGTTGCAATAGGCTTCATGTTGACCTCTACACGCTCTAAACAAGTAGCACTCAAGAATTCACAAATATTTATTGCAGAGGCATAGAATCTTTTGAGTTTTTAATTCACAAATATTTATGACAGAGGCATAGAATCTTTTGGGTTTTTTACTGTATTGTTTTTGTTAGCGTTGAGTTATTGAGCAGGTTAGGTTATTACAGGACAAGTCTAATTTGCTATTTAAGCATGATGTCTGCCTTGTGTATTCCACTTCGTTGCAGTGATTTAGAGTTAGGAAAATTAGGGTTATTGTGATTGAGTGCTGATCTGAATTGTTTCATAGAAGGGCAAAGGGCGAACCAGCTTAAATGGGTTAATGCAATTGTCAGCCTCTAACTGCTCGTGAGTCTGCCATTCTTTCTTCCCTCAATGTCGGCTGGCGTTTGCAGGAGCTTGATGACCATTACTAAAAATTAAGGCATGATACCTTTATTTTTAGTAATGGTCATCAAGCTCCTACAACGGCCAGGGGATATTGCGGATTTAAAGAGTGGCACACTCACCAACAACGCGTGGCTGATAATTGGAACCCATCTAAGCCTGTTCTCCACATCTTTATACACGATGTCGAAGACTTTGAGCTATGTATCTGTAAACGGAAGCAGCAATCAGAGGGCATGATTGGTAATGAAATTTCTTCGATTGTAAGAGGTTGTTTGGTTGGTTGAATGGTTGAATGATTTTCTGTGGTTGATATGAAGGAGATGTATAGATAGATTATAGAAAATGAATTGAGTATAAGAATATAAATTTTTAGTGGCAAATTTTGAAAATATTTTGAAATTTAATAAAAGGTAGTTACATAATTGAAATTTCTCTTATCCGACCCATTGTTAAAAATTTTCAAAGTCTGCATTCAAGACAAACGTTATAATAAATGCAGTCAGTCTTTACCGTACTTTTTTCAACTGTGTTCTGCTTTTGGTTTGCAAGAAGATGTTTATGTTTGGAGATTCAGGTTTTGCAAATCTGACTAATTTGAGGTTGTGGCAACTGGCAATGATCTTCACGCTTCTTGATATTTTCCGCAGGAAGGGGATAAAATAAAAGTCGCCGTGATCCGTTATTAACAGAAAAATAAATTGCTTTTCAATCGTATAGTTGCGTATTTAAGTTTAATCAAAGTCAATGCCACAGCTATCTATTACTGGCAGAGAATGAAGGATCAATGAAGGATTATTTAATTTTTAATATTAGTGTGGTGTACGATTCAATTTTCCTTTTCGCTGATAACCGGGCTCCATTGATTTTTTTGGATAGTTCCTTGTAAAATATTCAAGTATAAGCATTAAATTAAATTAAATGAAGTAGTTGAGATGAACGCCGATAGGCATTCATACTACATAGTAAAAGAACCTATACTCATCTGAATTTGATCGAATTCTTCATGTATTCCTGGTTTATATCATTTCGCAGTGCAAGTACCCACTATGATCTGATGAGGATCAACCTCTCATGCATCCATTATATATATATTTAATAAAAATATATATTACATGTTTATTGATAATAATATATTTAAAAATATAGAATATAAACCTATAGATTTAAAAATAATGATTTCATTTGAACAGAATTATCTATATCATAATACAGTGACAGT
>APFE030599743.1:0-23337 GCA_000404065.3 Pinus taeda
GAGATGACTGTAGAAGTCAGAGAAAGAGAGATTGCAGTAATGAAAGTGCAATTGCAGGTACTAGAGGAATGGCTGCAAAAGCAGGAAAACCATAATAGAGGATGGATCTTTCCACTGAAGGGAAAGAAAGTGAAGTGGCAGAAGCTACAACAGAAAAGAGATCGACAGATAAACATGCAGTTAACAGAAGAGCTGAAGAAGCTTGGGCAGATGATGGATATACAGTTGAGGTGTACGCAACTCAGAGCAGCTGAGTTGGAAGAGGAGGCTTCTATTGATCAAACAGAGGAAGAGATCATTGATGATTTCTTGAATTATTGGGTAGATCCAGATTAGCTGGATAATGTGAACTCTTGTGTTTTTATAGCTGACAGTTGTGATGTGATTACAGGTTTTGTTGAAGAGGAAGTTCATGTGAATAAAGAAGATGATCAGCTGGAAGAGCTGGTATATGAACCGACGATTAAAGTTGTTGAACTTGTAGTTTTCAAACTGACAAGTTGTGTATGAATGTAGGGACTGTAAGTGATGGTGATGTTATGTTTCAGCAATGCCACAGAGAAATTGCATTGCTAGAATATTTGTTGAACAATTCGGAGTATGACAAGGAGATTGTAGCAGATGAAAGAATTAAGTACAGTGAACGAGTGTAGAAAGATATCATGGAAGGAGATGATGTGGGAGAAAGACTGGTTGACAGTCTTGAGAATTCTTGAGAGGATTCTTTGGGTAAAAATAATCAGCATACTGATGTGCTGATAGTGGAGGAGAATTCAGAATAGCATACTAAAGTGCTGGCAAAGGAGGACAAGGCATTGATGCCTTCTGATTTTTATTCTAACAAGTGTTTTGTGAATGCAGGTATTGTTGTAGAACATTTGACTCAATTGAGCAATCAAATGAAGGAAGAGGAAGTTCTCTGTTCCAGAAGACAAGAGGGCATGGATGATCGGGTGGCAGTCAGAACAGAAACAAACATAGAAGCAAGAAGTCAGCGAGTGATAGTACAAACTGAGCAAGTCATCTTAGCTCAGCAGACAGCTAGAAATCAGCAACCAGGAGATTTATTAGACTGAGAGATTGAAAGTATCAGAAAACTGATGACAAAAGAATCCCAGAGAAAGACGGCAATAAGAAAGAAAAGGAAATACAACCAGAGAAAGAATGTAGCAGACTTGGAAGGCAAAGCAAGTGGAGCACTATAGCACAAAATATGGAAACCTGGAGGACAACAGCAGATAACGACAACAGTAAAGCAATTGACAAGCATGGGGAGATTACAAAATAAAATTTGGGATCCAGGAGGAGATATCCAGACTTATGACCAGGTGGTCATGAACTTTCTTACATGGGGAGTCTGGTGCAGGAGCATCAAGGGCATTTTTTTATTTTGTAAATATGTTAAAAGGGGGGTGTGTTGATTTTTAATATTTTATTAAATTAATTTGAGTAAACTAGGAAAATGTGAGGATCTATTGTAAATATCTTTTTATTTAATAAAAGGATATGAGGGGATTTAATTAGTGGAAGGATTTTAGGGATAAAGAGCTATTCTTTAGGGATGTTGAGAGATTTAGGGGTTTGTTGAGGAATTGAAGGGATTGAGCATTTAATTTAATGATTTTTTTAAATTGTATAAACAGGAAGAAGTTTTAGAAAAAAAAATACATTAAGATTGTGAGAAGTGAGGAAGGATTCTCCTTGGCAGCCTTCGACAGTTTGTAAAAGGGCCATGGATTTGCATATATGGCCATGAATATAACTGTGTGAATGTTTGTTTTATGTAAATATATGTATGTCAAATTTGACTTTGTATGGACATGATTGCGTTTAATAAAATTTGAGCTATGATTCTGTATATGGTCGTAGAAATCAATGTTATGTAACTTGGAATCGCATGAAGTTCTGGTGGTTTTTATTTGTGCAATGCGCAATTGATGTGTGTCCAATTCTGAATCTGCTTGCCTTTCGTATGGTGATAGACCACTTGGAACCTTACAATTACGCAGGGTTATCATTCCTGTTGAGGCATGGTAATCCTAGGACGTGGCAATGTATGCAGCTGAGATGTGTAATGCTATTGACATAGCATATATATATATATATATATATATATATATATATATATATATATATATATAATATAATATATATATATATATATATCATGATGTGTAAATCCGCAGTAGTGTACAAGGTTAGTTCTGTCTTTCAGTCTTGGAGGAAGCCGCAGCGTAACAAAGTGATTCTGAATGTAGCAGGAAGATAGATATAATTTACTGTGCATATATACATTGCTGAGTCTAAGGGTCCATGAGTTCATAAAACCGTAGGTCTTTGTTTGTCGATTGCTACTTACAACAGTATAAGGAACGAAGAGATATAGCTGCCTGCCTGTAATCATAGCCGGCGATTTATATATATATAATATATTATATATATATATATATATATATAATATATATATATATATATTATATATATATATATATATTTTAATATATATATATATATATTATATAATAATATAATATATATATATATATAATATATATACCAACCTGCCTATGGTTTGTCGGTGCCATATATATATATATATACGAGTCTTTGTTAAGAATGAAGGGTAGCCTATAACCAACGTCGGTTCCAAAGAAAGGAGAGGACTTGCTGCGCAGGTACGTAAGTGAATATATGGATATATATGTGCATGGCCATTCTCAGTTTGTTTCTTTTAAGAATTAAGGAAGAGCTCTGTGCGTTAATAAATATGGATTGGCAAAGCACTGTGTGATAGACAAGCTCGGGTTCTTTTTAAATCATGAGATTATAATATCATGGAATAAGCTTTTATATGCTTGGGAGTGAAGAGGATCCTGGTATTAGTGGCCTGGGAGCGGCTTGGGATGTATCAGATGGTATGAAAGCTGTTGTGAAATCAATTAAAAGGTAAATGCAGAGGGTAACCTATTCGCTGTAATGTTTATTCCAAATTGAAACTGAATTCATAAGTTTGTATTGTCATCCTGAATGCTGGCATTAGAAGATACAATATTTACAATTCCGGAATGAATGCATTGGTTGAATTATTAACCTGAAGGCTGTTAGATGGTGGCTCGACTGCAATTAAAAGAAGAACTACATGTTGTATATAAATTCAGAGGTAAAAGGTATGCGGAGCGCGTTAAAACAATAATCAATTGTGTAAATCATAGCTGTTGGAAGCGTTGGAAAAGGCGCAGAGTTGTGGTTCAAATTCTGTTTCAAATCCAAATAAATACAGTTTTAAATTGTTGTGAAATACTCTTGTTAGAGCGGTAAATTGGCAAAGTAGTTTGCGCATGTACATGGATCGATATCCTGTGGACACTGGGTTTTGAATTCTAATCTTACATGAACTGATTGTCACAGAGAAAGATTGCTTGCAGAAGCCATAATAAAGTTTGATTCCCTGATCGTTGTGGGCATTCATAATAATTATGTTTTTATAGCATGAACGTTGGAAAGAGGACTTAAAGTCTTCAGCTGATATTGGGGCAAGAATATTATGCCACATCGCTCTTGAGACAGCATGTACAAGTATGAACAGCATAAGTTCATTTTCTTGGTAGAATCCAGTCATATCTAAAGGATGATTTTAATGTATGTAATGAATGAAGTTACTAAAACAAAGTCTGGGGTTGATTTGAGTCATTGGGTTTTAAATGGAAGGCTTCAAAGGTTTTGAATTTTCATGCTGATGAATATTGCATTTGAGATGGCGTTAATGAAAGTATGGACCCAATGGTGAATGTTTTGAACCACAAGAAAGATAACCTTCCGCATGGAAAATGGTGCCCTTGTGAATTGGAGTTTTTTGTTAAAGTAAAAACTTAGATGCATACAGATATGCACATAGATTTAAAGATCCTGGATAATGCAGGCCTTGCTTCCGTCATTTCCTCTGGCTGAATGGTGGTATAACATGTCCTTCCATACTGCAGCAAAAATGACCCCATTCATGGCACTTTATGGATATCATCCACTATCCATCATAACATGTTTAAGATAAAATTCTAAGGTTCAAGAAATGAAATATCACATCAAGCATCAACAACAGGTTCTCCAAATCTTAAAGGATAACCTCAATTTGGTGCAAAATAGAATGAACCGACAAGCAGATCAACATCACAGTGAAAGAAGTTTTGATGTAGGTGAGTGAGTATTTCTACGACTACAACCATACAAACAAATGTCCCTCACGTTAGCTAAGAAGGATAATAAATTATCACCAAAGTATTATGGTTTGTACAAGGTGTTTCAAAAGATTGGTACTATGGCATACAAATTGGAGCTTCCTGCATCTTCCCGAGTGCACCCAGTTTTTCATGTTTCATGCTTAAAGAGGGTTATAGGTGACAAGCTCCCAGTTCAAAAAATATTGCCAGAACTTGACGAGGAAGAAAAAATAATATTGGAACCTGAAGAAATCATAGAAAAAAGAACTCGAAAGCTACAAAATTGATCAATTTCAGAGTATCTCATCAAGTGCAAGAACTTACCCATTGAATATTCCACATGGGAGGATGATAATTTTATACAGAAGCATCAAGAACTACTCAAGCATTGAGGCCATCACTTTTTTGAAGGAGAGGGGCATGTTAGGTCCCTATAATACTAGTGATTCCCCCATTACTATTGTCATTGTAGCAACTTATTGTTATTGGTGTGCCCCAGTTATCCCCAGATAGTTATTATTATGCCCCATAGAAGCCCACTATGGTTATTGTTGTGCTCTTATATTATTATTGTTATGACGGCTTTGATTATATTGTGACCCCTTAGGCTCCTATATATATAAAGGAGGATGGACCATACTATTGTTGATGATTTATGATGTATGTGATTATACGTTATTGCCCTTGTATTTAGCAAGATTTGGTAGAGAACTTAGTTACTGTCGAGAAGGATGCTCACATGAATATGGAGGTCATGTATATATTTGGGTAAAATGTGATTCAATTAAATTCATTATGAATTTTGTTGATGCTTTTAATCTATGAGGTTATGATGTGTAGGTCTAGGGAAACAAGGCCTTGCCAATAGATCATCATATGCATATAAGCTCACAAACAGTGCCTTGCGGAAAACCATATAGCTTCAAGAAGAATAGTTGAGAATCTATGGGAAATATTAGGGCATGGAGTCCTGAATTTCAAAATATCAAGGCGTGGAGTCTTGGATATTTGGAATAGATCAAGGCGTGGATTCCTAAGTAAAGGGAAAGGATGTTGAGTCCTAACAAGTAAGGAGAAGTGCATAATAGGGATGTGGAATTCCTATTCTATGGCTGAAAAACACTACTTAAGGGATTACATCAACCATGTGAATTAATCTAAGTTAACTTTAAGTTGAATTAAATCCAATTTTAGAGGATTATTCAAAATAAATATTATTTTAATGAAAAATATTAGTTATCTAATTTTTAAAATAAATAATAAGAAAAAGCCTTAAGTAGACACATGGGGGGTGAATATTAGATAATATAGGTACCTAAATAAAATAAGATAAAAGTATAAAATTTGGAGAGCTGCCACCTCAAGGGTGATGGTGAATAATACAATTTTTTTATATATGAAAAATTAGTTAATTTTTGCATGAAGGGGGTTAGGTGTCACTCCACTCCATGCTTATAAATATTGAAGGATTTTCCCCATGGAGGGGAAGACCAAAAGGAGTAGGGAACTGCTTCCAAAATAAATACCCAATTCCTAAATTAAAATCCTAGTAATTTATCTCAATTCCTAAATTAAAATCTCAGTAATTTATCTTGGTTGATTGACACTAAGTGGTGTGAGAGGAAGATGGAATATCTTCCTTAGTTGCCCAAAATTTCCCACTATTGTTGAATTTGGTACTATTTGTGAGCTCATAGAGCTGGGGGGTTCCAAGGAAACGGGGTTTTCTTTTGATATGGTTGGGTGGTAAATCTGATTGTTCTATTGGAGTTGGCCAGTAGAGTTGTTGAACAAAATAGAACGATGAGATGAGCAGAGTTGTTGAACAAAGTAGAACGACTTAGTATCAACTAAAATTTCTAGTTTGTTATATTTTTCTTTAATTAACCTTTCTTGGATGAAGATATAGTTAGTTTACCTTCAAAATAATTCTTGTCATTATAAAAGATCTGGTTATACATATGTGATTTCTTTAATTAACCTTTCTTGGATGAAGATGTAGTTAGCTTACCTTCAAAATAATTCTTCTTGTTATAAAAGATCTAGTTATACATATGTTGAAATTACATAACTGTAATTAATTGTAGTCTTTATATCTTATTCTATGCTTTATTATACATTTATGTTTATGGAAGCATATGTTGAAGAAGAGTGTTTACTATTTTTATTTTCAATTTGCGGATCTCTGCCTTATTATACATTTATGTTTATGGAAGGATACGTTGAAGGAGGGTTACTATTATGTTAATACAATTCTTTTTATGAAAGTCTATATTTAAGAAGATTTAATATTCTATTAGTTTTTGTTGGGGAAGAAAAAGAAAAAATAAGAGGACTACAACTTAAGCTTGTAATTCACCCAAGTAAAAAAAAAGCAAACCATGTTATGTAAGCTATAATTGGAAGAGATGATGTTCATATTCCTATTCTCTGACATCCTCCTTTGCTTAGTTGGTATCCCTTAAGGTCATATATTTATCTTTCATCTAATAATAGTTTTATGCAAAAGTATTATCTTGAGAGTTAGTAGTTATTGTTTTGAAGGCACTCGGCAAATTGTTCCTACTCTTATTCTTTTTGCAGGAAAGAAATTTTTCTTGAAATATAGCATTTACTCTTTTTGGAGAAAAGAAAGTATTCTTTAAAATGTAATTCTTATTCATTTTGTGGAAAATAAAAACATATATCCCTACTTAATTTTTGTTTACTCATGTTAGTGTGTTAATTTAGAGCATCATATCATTAAATGCAAAGGTGGATAATGCTTTAGCTTGATGGTTGTATATATTGGTGTGTTACATTTACTTTGGTTAATGCATGTGATAACTTAGTGTGGTAATTTTTTGTAACTTTTACTATAGAACCTTACAAGATAAATTAGTGTGGTAATCCTTTGTAACTTTTACTATATATACATTCTTGGAAAATATGAGTTTATGATTCCTTCCTTTTCAATATATAGTTTGAAGTTTTCATTATTGCCAAAAGTATTGGTGTTGAATAGATTCAAAGAGGTTAACCTTAATAATATTTTATAACATTGGTAATCTTTTATAACCTTGGTAATATTTATATGCATTCTTGCAAATGAGATTTTATAATTTATCCATTTGCATTATGTAGTTTAAGGTTTTTTTTTGTAGAAATTATTAGTATGGAATATTTTTTTAGGGAAGATACTATTAAATGTTTTATACACTGGTATCTTTGTTCATTTTATCAATAGTTGATTTTGGAATGCGTTTAAGTCATTTATTATTATTTTAATGTTGCACTCTACATAACACCAAAGCTCAGTACATGAGCTTACACGGAGTAGTTTTGTTTGAACGATTTGAAAGAACACTCTATTTTGTTTGTGAGCTTCCATAGGGTGGAGAGTGTGAAAGAACACTTTGTTTTGTTTTGTTTTGTTTGTGAGCTTCCACAAGGAGTAATTTTGTTTGGAGAGTGTGAAAGAACACCCTGTTTTGTTTGTTAGGACTGTCCTTGAAAATAAAAATTTTAGTATTTTTGTAGGCTGGAAAGATAAAATTTGATTTTTTTTCATGCAATATGCCATGGTAACAATAAGAATCTTTAGCTCAAATGGTACGTCAATCACTTATGGACACCATACTCTAGTATCCTTCCTTAACATGGATGTTATTTGAATACTAAATTGAATTTGTTTTACTAAGTTTTAGATTCAATGGCATCACCTTCTTTTTCATGCTTTTAAAGTAATATAAATATTACTGTATTATTAAGGATTGAAATTGTATGTAATTTAGTAAGTATTGGAAATTGTATCATATGTTTTAAAATATTGAAATAAGAATTATGTTGGATTTTTCCTTTTAGGATATATATAAATTCCCTTGGAATATTTTCCATGTAAAGTTATGGTATTAATGAAAGAGATTAATTTTAATTTTTTTGGGTAAATAAGATAACTAATTTGGAAGTAAGATAAATGGATTTGAAATTATCAATATATTTAAGTTATAGTATCATAGATTTTAAAAGAAAGTATTCTAGTGGGTTCCACAATATACAAACAAAAAAAAAGGCATATTTCTTTCCATCATGGGTACGAATATCTGACGTCAGTAATAAGTTATAGAGAAGAGAAAATGGAAATAAATCATCATGTTGTGATCATTTAATGATTTCATAATACTATCAAATATTTCTAAAATGGCAGAATTTTATGTTTAAAATATAGGGCATTGTTGCAAAGAAATAATGTGCAAATGAATGGATCAAATGCTAACATATGAACTTTATGTTACATGGAATGAATGCTTACGATATGATGAGCTCTTCTTTATTTCTGGAAGAATTATAAATTTTGTGAATATTTTTGGATCTGATGATTTCTTCTTCATTTTTGAAAGAATTATAATTTATGTGATGATTAATGTGTTTTGTTTTCATGTACTATGAAAGGCCAAAAACATGATACAATTCTATGTAAATTATTGTTAACATATAAAAATATTATGGATCTATTTTCAATTTTTTTATGAAACATGGATGGGTTTCATATTAAAACACACAAACACACACGCATATTTTTTGGGTAACTTGTGTTACATACCTAGTGGGGAGTTGAGGGATATTACAACATAGCACTGCATATCTAACACATTCATAGCATCATCTGTACACAACACCGCATATCCCACATGCGCAGAGCACCATATGCATACAACACTACATATCCATCATGCACATAGTAAAATATATACACAACACCATATATCCAACATGTACATAGCACCATTTATACCCAACAATGAATATGTAATGTTCATACAACACTATTTGTACTAACAACATGTACATAGCATCGCATAAACAACATGTACACACACTAAATATACACCACGTCGCATGCAGACAACATCACAAATGCAACATATACAACATATGCACAACGGTAGTACCACACATCCAAAACCATACTGACCTTACAAAGAAACCTTGCTTATAGTGTCTTATCCATGCTTATCCTAGCATGCCGCAGACCACACTGCTTTCACTTTGTTGATGTATCCCTCGGTATATCCTTCCCATAACATAAGCATAAACATAATACAAGCACACAATATAAATTCTTATTCACATGATACTGACCTCATATATTTGTCATGACTACTCTTCCCACTTGATTCCTCATAGCCAGGAACTTCTTCATGCCACTCGCCTACATAAGCAATCATTCAGCCACAAGAATGATTCTTGATGATCTGTCAGATAGTGACATAGATACATGGATACATACATATATATACATAAACATTAGCATAAACAATCATGATCGTGTCAGACAATGATATGCATACATACATATATATACACATAAATGTTAGAGTTAATAGTGATGATCCATGACAACCCTGTCAAACATGACATACATACACACCTACATGTATACATATGTAAAATTCAGCATAATCATGATCATAACATAATTACCATATATCAAGGTCAAGCGTTAAGATAACTTCCTTTATTCATGCAACCCATGCGCAACATTAAGAATAGTCATTCCCAACATAGCCAAGGAATTTAATGCTTTAGATCCATTTACTTTACCTCTTTGGTTACCTTTCTCATGAATTTACTACCACTGTCCATTTACCACAATGGACCCAGCCAGTCCAACAAACTCTCATAGTCTTATCTTCTGCTGCACTTACTCATGCATTGAGCTTCATCTGAATCTTACATTACCTTTTGTGTACCACACAGCTCTCCCCGAGCCCCATTAAATTTCCTCTTTCTCAACCAATTCCCAAGACTCAAAACTTAAAATGAAAGCATAAGAAACAAACAAGAATAAAACCATAAAAGCCAATAACAACACGACTCCGCAAACAAATTGGCATAGCTATGCACCAAACGCACGCAAAATTGCAAATCAAGCACAACAATCACAAAATACCAAAAGCACAAGATTAACCACAAACACCATGCCTCAATCCCCATGGTTCCCAAGGAAACCTTGACCCAAGCCTTCTTCAAGGGTTCATGGCAATTTCTCTTGCCATGCAATCCCATGTATCATACTACTACAAACACATAACTATCAGTGCATAATTAAACATAACAATACACTAGTTATATTACTTTTTTGTGCCACACACATTTCCTTGTAACTGAACACATCCACGCCATCTCTCAAGGGACTCCAATTCCCTTGACAAATCCACATGTAACCAGATACTATCTAATATACATGTCAAGTACATGTTCATGACTATAACACATATCCACGCAATGTTAGACAAAATCAAGGTGAAGAAGAATTCCAATATGCAAAGCACTCATTCGTTTGGAATTAGGGTTTCTAAAGATAGCCAAAGGAATTCTTGTCCAATTCCTTTCTTTTACCTTTTACCTTGTTACAATCAAGGCTTACTAGTACTGTCACATCACCCAACTATTAGTTATATAAGCACATCAATTGTTACCTTGATGTTAATAACAAGCATGTTTCCCTACAACTTTCTCACATATGTCAACCACATGTTCCAACTATCAAGACAATCATATCTATCAATTTGAAATCAACATTTAGAAATACTAACAATCATGTCATAATCCATAGTCAACTCATAGTCACTAGACATAATGCTACAACTACCACCTACTTACACGCAAGTACATATCAACTATATTGGCACATATGCATTAGTACAATCATCTTAAAACAATACAATTTCTTCATGCAACCCTTTATACTCATACTCATATAATGCAATTAATCAAACATTCAAGCAAGCTATGAATGCACCATGTCAAATAAGTCAAGTAGACAACATAATAGGCACCAAACACTCAAACACCAAATAGATGACATAATCAACAATGAAGCACCCAATATACTACATAAGAAAACTCATACCTTAGTGTATTTCAGGAGAGGCTATATTGTCTGCATAATAAATCCAGGTTAGCATGATACAACTTCATACAATATCAACTCAAACATAAACCATGATATCCATAACAATAACTAACTAACATGTTCACATGATAGGCTCATAAGCATTTGTTTTTCATGCATAACAATCACATATGTACAGTCAGTCTAGATTAGTATGACACCATATCATAATTATGTTAGCTCATACATGAATATCACAACCATAACCATCTTCATAGGTCAAACCAGGTTAACGCAATACATATAACATCTAGATCTTCAATGAAATGAACATAACAATCACACATATGACCAATCTAAATTACAACATCAAGATCTCAATGAAATAACCCTAATCATCAATTTAATAGAATATAACAACAACAAGCTATATATCATGCCCATCAATAACATATAACCTAATCATCAAGTTATCTAACATTAAATAAAAATAGAAATGCATACAACTACAGGTTACCATCATTCTTGATTATCCGACTCATGTGCATATGACTATGCTAATGAACTATCATCTATTATATACGCAACCATAACATAAAAAGACATGTACATAAACCTAATGTATATAACCCTAATGCATATAACATTCCTTAACCTACATGCTTGCATGACCAACATGCACACCTATATGACGACATGCTCTTGCCTCAAGGTACAATGTTGTTACTTCACTTTGATGATCTGCATCTCCTGCTTTACCTCTTCAACACATTAGCATCATAACATACTAATACCACCATGATAACCTAAATTTCATACCATGACTTCACAAGGCATTTTTAACCTACTATTCATGCATAACTATAACCAATACCATACATGGACAACAACTTCATATATACATATAACATATGAGTACCAAACAATATACACATCATTCTAGCTAGAGCATGGTCATTAATGCATGACCATATCAAATTTACAAACCATGACCTCATGCATGACAACAACTATTACTCCATTGTACACATTTCCATATGAAACCATAAACATGCATAAGCAATCCATAATCAACTACACATACACATGAATGCATGTAGTCGAGCATAAAGAATCAATACTTGTAACCAGCGTACAAGACTGATACATGTAATCAAACATACAAGAATGGAAACTAACATACAACGATGTATGTGGGAAACATAAAATAAACATGTAAGTGACATATAACCATATACAACTAGTCACATACTCATGACAGATGCATTCCACAAAATCAATATCAAATTCTTCATGATAACCATACTACAACCATAATCAATCATCAAGAAAATGAAACAAGCACATCAAATACAAGTGTAATAGACACACATAAAACAGGCATGCATGCATGACAAACACACATTGCGCATCCAGTCAGAGAGTTGAACCATGCCTTGATACCACTCTATAACACCCTCCTCCCACATCTACCCAAGCAACTGGCCAGTCGGGGTAAACATGCGACGAGAGGCTACTATGATATTATTTAATCTCCTAGGTAGCCTTAAGGAAATGGAATCGATTGAAACACAACACAGAAACTCCCTCAGGTGCTTCAAGACCCTGTGATCTAATCCACCACTCTAGGTGCCCAACCCCTGAGTTAACCTAGAATTTAGATGAATTAAACCCAAATTTGCTCTCATGACAAGTTATGCATGCAACTGTAACACTATAGTCGCTCTCACAGGCTTACCTAATTTGTCAATGTTATGTTAGCGAATCCAAGATTTGAGTCACTTTTTTAGGCCTAGAGCCCAAGTCACCGACCAAAATTGGACCATCTCTTCAAATCAGTAAAATAACATGGAAATAAAAGTACTATAGCAAAAACTTGTTCAAGACCTTGACTGGACCCCTACTAGCCATAACAAGCATTTTGTCAAACTCTTAGTAAATATGCAAGATACATGTGTAAATAACATATTTGAGCATAAGGGTCTCATACTTATCTGAAATTATCCATGAAGTATTGTTTCCTTATCACTTTAACTTCCATTCCATCCATTAGGTCATAGGTACATTTTTCATTCATTTACAAGTAAAAACATGATGAAATTCACACATGGATGTTGTCATAAAACATATAAATAACTAGCATAAAAGGGAAAAAATTATCCATGAAATCACAAAAATATAAACCAAATTTAGTCCATCATAATACTCATATAAATACAAGGAAAAGTAACCTTTCATTAATGATGCTAAATCCAAACATGGGATGGGAGTTTATTATGAAATCAACTCACAAAAAGATAGAAAAGATAGATAAACACCTTAGAAATCAACCTCTTCGAGGAGGAACCTCCTTTACATTACACAAATGAACAATTCTTAGATGCTACAAATGACAAAACCTCTTTTCTATATATAGGAGTCTAAGGGGTCATAATATAATTAGAGCCGACATAACAATAATAATGTAAGGGCACAATAATAACAATAGTGGGCTTCTACATGGGCACAACAATATAATAAGGGGGTTGTACTAATAACAATAAGGGGGTACAGTAGTATTATAGGGGCCTAACATCCCTCTCTCCATCAAAAAGTGTTGTCCTCAATGCCTGAGTAGTTCTTGATGCTTTTGTATAAATTCTTGTCCTCCCATGTGGAATCTTCAGTGGGTAATTTCTTCCACTTGATGAGATACTCTGAAATTGATCTATTTCGTAGCTGTTGATTTCTCGGTTTTTTTACTTCTTCAGGTTCCAATATGATTTTTCCCTCCTTGTCAAGTTCTCGCAATAATGTTTGAACTAGGATCTTCTTCAACTTTTGAATGAGTTCCCACTCCTTTGGGCATATGGATATCTGTAAGGCATGATGTTTGGAGGAACACTTCCTGGAATCAAATGAATAGCATGATCATGATCACGAATAGGTAGGAGGCCTTTGGGAGTCTCAAATACCTTGGAATGATTGTCCAAAACATTTTAGAGATATAGAGAAATACATGATTTTGATGTGGGATCTTCTAGTGAACATAATTGTGCAATTGCACCCTGTTGTTCTTTATTTAGAAGCTTTGTCATGCTATTAGAGTTGATTATCTTTCCCGGTTTCCCTTCAATACCCCTCAATTCAACTTCCTTTCCTTCCAAAAAAAATTTCAAGAAAGGTTATTGAAAATTAAAAGCTATCGTACCCAAAGATTGTAGCCATTGGAGTCCTAGTAAAATTTCAGCACCACCCATTGGAATGTAAAGCATTGTGCTATTCAATACATATTCTCCCATGGATAGCTTGACAGTATGCCACTTTCCAGAGAAATTTATGGTTCCTCCACTTGCAACCATCACTTGACACTCTGGTGTTGGATATAGGAAGAAATTCAATTCCTTGGCTATCTTACAATGAATAAAATTATGGGTATTACCTGAATCAATCAACACTATTACTTGTTTCTTCTTGATATTTCCTTCTATCTTGATAGTTTGAGGAGTGGTAATTTCTTCCAATGCATTACAAGATATGACCAGATTCATTTCTTGATGCTCAATGTGATATTTCACTTCTTGAACAATTTTCTTCTTGATATGTCCTTCTATATTGATAGTTTGAGGAGTGGTAATTTCGGCCAATGCATTACAAGATATGGTCGGATTCATTTCTTCTTTCTCGATGTGATCTTTCACTTCTTGAACCTTTTTCTTCTTGATATGTCCTTCTATCTTGAGAGTTTGAGGAGTGGTAATTCTTTCCAATGCTTTACAAGATATGGTCATATTCATTTCTTCTTTCTATGGGGTGGGTTCCTAGTGTATATCCTTTTCTTTTGATTTTTCTTGATCCTTTTCTTCCTCCTCTTCACAATCTATGTAAAATAATTTCTTCTCAACACACTTATGAACTTTAGTGTATTTGCTATCACAAATGTAACAAAGCCCTTTATCTCTTTTTTCTTTCAATTGTATTCATGTAAACCTTGTAGGTTGTGGAAGGCTAGGAGAAACAACACTTCCATATTTATAGTTGTGAGGGGTAGACTTCCTTGTTGCCATAATCTTGCTTTCCACTTTTCTTTCCAACCTGAATTCCTTCTCCAATGGATCAGGTTCCCAAAGACGAACCTCATGTTGAATGTTATCCTTTAAAGTCCCTATGGAGACATCAATTATTTGCTTCTCTAGAACATTAGTTTCCCTTATATTCAATTTTTGGAAGTCCTCAATGTGATCTACCATTGAACCCTTTTGTTTGATATTTATCAATTGGCTAAAGAAGGTGTTTCTCTTTGTATCCTCATAATGTGTTATCATTTCCTCTGTGAAATTTGACCACATGACAAGTGGTTTATGAGAACAAATCCCTTTATACCATAAATTTTGATTCAGTTCTAAATAATATGTACCTTTTGTAATAGTGGTACACCATGTAGATCAAAATATTTCTCCATATGTAGTATCTAATTTCGAGGATCCTTGCCATCAAACTTCCTCATCTCGCTTTTTCTTGATTTTTGGAGCTCGATCTTGAAATGACTGTAAATATGTAATTTCAAATATCCAAGTTTTGGAATTGCATGCTACAGTAGCCCTCTAAGCAATATTTCTAACCCCGCAAGCCTTAAAAATATTAGATTATTCAAGGAAGAGTTATGTCAAATCTCCCATGATGACCTGATTCTAAACTAGTTTAGTAGAGAGAACTTGTACGAAGTACCACGTGTCACAGTTTCAACCTTAGGACCTAAAACCAATACATAGAAAACTACAGTTCGTCCTCTTTCTAGAACTTCTTACCAAATTTCAATCTGATGCTCAAAGAGAAAGTTATGACAATTTTTCCAAGGTCACCTGTTTACGATGTAATTTTGGAGTCTGCAAAAACCCTAACTTCCTTAGACCATATATCCAAAAATATAGCGATAAAAGATCTGAAATTTAGACTCGAGGTTCAAATTGCTTTCTTATCAAATGGGTTTTTTTTTTAAGCTTCTGAAACTTTGTAGAGGACAAGGTATAGCAAAATGTCCATGACGACCTGTTTTAGATGAAATTTTGGAGCTTAAAAAAACCCTAACTTCCATAGATCATATATCCGAAAATATAGTGAGAAAAGATCTAAAATTTAGATGTGAGATTCAGTACGATTTCTTCTCAAATTAGTTTTTTTTGTAGATTCTGAAACATTTCAGAGAAGACGTATAGCAAAAATTCCACCCTGACTTGTTTTGGAGCAGTGAAACCCTAGAATCCAAAGCTCTGATACCAAATGTTATGAAACCAACTCACAAAAGGATAGAAAAGATAGATCAATGGCTTAGAAAAAAACATCTTTGAGGGGGAAACCTCCATTACATTACACAAATTAACAATTCTTAGATGATACAAATGAAAAGATCTCCTTTCTATATATAGGAGTCTAAGAGGTCATAATATAATCAAATCCGACATAACTATAATAATGTAAGGGCACAATAATAACAATAGTGGGCTTCTATGGGGCACAATAGTAACAATATGGGGACTACATGGGTACAACAATATAATAAGGGGGTTGTACTAATAACAATAAGGGGTTACACTAGTAGTATAATGGCCTAACAGACTTCCACATTCCCCCTAACTGTAGAATGGTTGAGCCAAATCTCTCTTCAGCCACTCACCCTCGTGCCATATTCCAAGAATGAATGTAGGATCTCATAAAACACGTTGATTCAAAACTATCCAGGACTTTCAGAGGCCAACCACCTCAACTCATAAAATAGTGATTCCACCTCACGATTGGACATCATAACACCATCATCAGATTGTTCTCTACCCAAGCCTTCTAGGGCTCCAGAGAATATGTTCCAAAACAGCTTCTAGGACTAGTAACTCAACCCACATCTTATACCAAGCTCCAGAGTGTTTGTCCAACTGAGTGTCCAAGACTAGTAACTCAACCCACAACTTATACAGGGCTCTAGAGCATTTGTCCAACCAAGGCTCCAAGACTAGTAACTCAACCTGCCAAGGGCTCGAGAGTGTTTGTCCAACCAGGGCTCCAGGACTAATAACTAAATCCAAGTTGTTAGAGGGCTCCATAGCATTGGTACAACCAAGGCTCGATGAAATAATAACTTAACCCAAGCTAAAGGAAACATGAGAACTAACTAGAAAACTCGAAATGAACCCACAACACCATGGCGACCCAGGAAATGGAAAGACTAGGCAACCCATTGTCAATCCAGGAAATCCTCCATGCTAATGATGGATCATGACCAAGAATCCACATGCATATGTCATGCATGTCAAAACTAGTGAAGAAATCTTGCATGCAACTCGATACCTGCAAGAAATTCTGATGTGGCTTCTCATCCTAATTCCCTCTTGCTCTTTCCTGCTCTGCCTTTCCCTTCTTACTCCAACAATCCAAGTATGCCACACCCTCCAAGCGTTCTCCAAAAAACTCTAAGTCTCCAAGGGTAGGAGAGAGAGAGAGAACAATGAGAGAGCTCCAAAACTGAACCGACCAAGTCCTGACCACTAATCCTTAGGACCATTTTTATTAATGAGGCCTCTATTTTCTTCATTTTCCTCCTCACATGCAACCTGTAAACTTTCACCTTACTTTTTTCCTAATTTCCTTTATTTTCATAAATAAATGTGCCAAAAATGGCATTTTCCTTTCCAAAGCCTTAACCATTGCCTTTGCCAATTTCTTAAGCCATAATAAACCAAATCAACACCCACTAGGGTTTTCCCCCCACCTTGGTTTTAGTATCTTCTCATGCAAGGAAGTCTTACCAAGAGATGGAATGCCCAATATGGGGGTGCCAATGGAACTTAGAAGGTGAGTGACTTCACGAAAGGGGTGATTGGATTACCAAGGGATTGTGTAGCAGAGGCGGCAAGGTTGTGGTTATATTTATTTTGGTCATTAGCATTACAAAATGGAATCAGATGCACATTGGGAGTGTGCCCTGGAACAATGAGCTGGTAACTATTCGCTTAAAGGACAAGCGACGCATGATTGTAGCACTAGACATTGGATGCAGATTTAAATTTGCAATGGATTCTGGCCTTCTTGGGAAGGAGGTGAATCCTAGTATTACTTCGACGGTGGAGGTGTGAGCCTCTAGATTCCCTTTTTTATTGATACAAGGATTGTATTCTCTTATTTAATGGTTTAGTAGATTTTCTGTGTATATGTGGTTATTGTAAAGACTGTAATAAGTTGTGTTATAAAGCTCCAATAAACAGTATTTTTGTCATGTTTTAGTATATCGTCATTGTAAATATTGTAACGAGCTATGTTATAACACTCCATGGGTAATATGTTTTGTTTTCATGGGTATTGTTGGTTATAGGTGACATTAAACATTGATGATGGTGTTCCACCAAGGGGGAGGGTTCTATAACAACCTTGGTTAAAAAACTCATGTAAAAATATATAAGACCACGGTTGATGGAACACATGTTCCAAGTTGAATGTTGGAAAAGACATCCTAGGGGGGGTTCATTTGGTTGTTATGGCTAAGGAAATTGGAAAAGGCAATGGCTAATACTTTGGAAAGGAATGAGGCATTTATTGGCATTTTATTTATGAAAATAGAGGAAATTGTGAGAAAAAGAAGGTGAAAGGTCACAGGTTTCATGTGAGGAGGAAATTGAAGGAAAATAATGGAAAATGGAGAAAATAGAGGCCTCATTAATGAAAATGCTTCTGGGGACCAGTGGGAAAGTGTGATCAGTTTAGCTTCGGAGCTCTCTCAATATTCTCTCTCTTTGTGTCACTCTTGAACATAGAGTTTCTTGGATCACTTTGCATTGGAGCAAGAAAGTCAAAGACGGCAAGAGGAAGCAAAGATCAAGCAAGGAAAGGTAGGATCAAGTAGCTACATCAGATTCATTGCAGGTATCGAATTGCATGTGTATTCTCATTGCTATATTTGGCATGCATGGTATTGCATGTGGTTCTTTTCTATCATGGCATGGGTTTTGCCACATGTGAGAGTGTTGTTCAACCTAGCCTTGCCATTTCTTGATAGCTTTGAATAGATGGGTTTCTCATATTCGGTTAATAAGGGATGGCTGAATGGATTCAAAGCTGAGTGGGATGGATCTCCAAACTGAAATACACATGGCCTAGTGGTCCCTTAACCGGACAGTGGATCACGGTAAAGCCACTGGACTAGTAACTCCTGAACTAGAATTTGGGTTGCAGTAAAGCTGGTTTGTGTGCCTTAGTGGGCCTAGGAATCCATGTAGGTGAATGACAGGATATACGGTAAAGCCAAGTGGTAGATTTCTATACATTGGACCTAGTAGTCCTGGGATGGGATGTACGATAAAGCCTGGAGAGTGTGTCTCGGTGTAGGGCCTAGAGATCCCTAGATCAGAATGTGGATTATCGTAAATCCTGAGAGACTAGGAGACAATCAAATTCCTCATGGTGTAGGCAGAGAACTCTGGTGGAATCCATTCTTGTTGGTGTTTTTTTTGGTGTGCTCTACGAGTCCTGCATTCATGCTTGAAATATGGCACATGGGTGATTGGCTGAAGAGATACTTGTCTCAACCAATCTATGTTGGGAGGAATGTGGTAGTCCCATCTCTGACTAGTTTAGTGCATTCATTAATGAGAAATTCATTCCCTTGATTTTCATGTGTAAATGTATTGATGTATATGTGGATTTTATGGCTGATATGTTTATGATATTTATGTCCCTATTATGCTTGTTATATGTATGTTTTATGACATCAACTATGTATGGATTTCAACATGTTTTTACTTGTAAATGAATGGAGAATGTATCTATGGCCTAATAGATGATAATGAAACAAATGACATGATGGAACAATGGTTCATAGTGACTCTCAGATAAGTATGATATCTGTACACATAATTATGTTGTTTTCACCTGTAGGTTACATCTTGATGATATATTTGATGAAATGTTTGTCATGGCTAGTTGTGGTTTAGCTAAGGTCTTGTTCAACTTATTAATTTGCCATCATTGTTTTCTTGTTCTTTTATATCTTACTCACTCCATTCTCGGTAATGACCTAGGCTCTGGGCCTGAAAAAGTGGCTTAAATCCTAGGGTCCCTGACACAGAATTGGCAAATTAGGTCCCTGGATGCTGGCACATAAGCCTATGAGAGCGAATTTTGGTTTCTGAATGTTGTCATGCCTATAGAATGAGAGTGATTGATGCCTAAGATGGTCAAAACTTTAGTAGGACCCAAGGACAAGCTATCTGAAGTGTTGGATTGGTTTTTGTAGGTCCTAAAGCTGATGTTGGATGACTGTGTGTCATGTTTCCATCGATTCCACTTCCTTAGGGTCACATAGGAGGTGAAATCTAATCATACTAGCTTCTCTTCGAATGTTTACCCTGGTTGGCTAGCTATTTGGGTAGATGTGGGAGGAGTGTGTTACATTATAGTTCTCTAATTATATGAGCTAATGCAATTTGTATTTCCAACTATTAAAATTGCTCAAAATTTGTTATTATTTTGTTCTTTACTTTGAATAAAATTTGGTCCACTCACATGTGCATACGTTGAATTCTTAATCTTTAATTTTAATGTCAAACATTATATTTTCAGTTATAGCAGAGAATCTTAATCCTATGTTTCCACTATAAAATTGACCAATTCCTCCTTGCCTAACTAGGATCAACCTCTCTCGGCCCCAAACCCAAAATAATTCAAGGTCGAAGACTTATAGCCCTCATACAAAAATTCCAAGAGCAACATCCAAGTCTCATAGATCTATAGCTGAATCTCGAGCCCCAAGGCTCATCCCTCAATTTTCCTATAGTTGATAGAGTTTCTCCTTGAGATTTCAAATTTCCCCCCTGCTCCCCATTTCTCATGCTTAAAACTTTCCCTCAATCTTAATTTATATTTCTTTATAAAGGGAAAGTTTCTTCCCTCCAAAGAAAATCCTAATCCCTTAGCCATAACACACACACACATTTTGACCCTCAATTCAATCACCTCACATTTTAATTAATTATATAATATTGAGATCTTTAGTATTATTGAGTCAGTTTCATGTCCTTTCAATTTATACTATTTTTATATTTTATATATTATATAGTGATTCTTAAATGTTATTTGAGTTGGTCTCACGATTTGCCTTTAAGTGAGACTTTTTTTGGTTTCTGGCAAATGTCTGGCTAGAATTCGGTGAAAAAAATTGTGAACAAATATTGATTTATGTCGTTTACATTCGTTTTTTTTATGAATATATGGATTCAACACCCTTAAAAACCCTTGGGGAAATTATGCTGAGTTCACCCATCAAACTTTTGATATCCATGAATTCCTGTCGGCTTCTAGCCAAATTAGATCGGAAAATAATCATTTCTTTTCAAAAAGTCTCACATATAGACAACATGCATGGTTGGTTGCATGACCTTTCAATTAAATATACATATCTTAGGTGACTTGAACGGTTATTTAAGTCGGTTGAGTGACCCTTCAATTAAATATACGTATATTGGGTCTTTCAAGAGCCCTCAAGTCTTGTCTAAAGTTTTATAAATTAATATTATTTTTTTGAGACCAATCATATTGATTATTATTTAATAATATTTTATTTAAAAAACATTAAATTAATATATTTTATGGTAATTATTTTATAATTAGGGAGGTAATTAATAATTTAATGATTATGTAATCATTTTATATGATTAAATTGGTATGCTTACTAGTGCAATGCATGTGATACATGTGTATGTAACTAGCATACGTAGGCCTTGTATGCATGCTAATAATCATATTTATCAGTAACTCAAGATGGGTCAAGAAATTAATATTCAATTTATATGCATATGAGAGTGTGGTTATTAGAGCAATACCATCTCTATAAACACACATAGGGAATTCAAAATCAAGCCTTAGGAAGTTGTGTTTTCCTTGACAGAATAAGAAATCAACTAAACATTACCAAATAAATTCTAGAATACTATATATCGTAGATGATGGTCAGGAAGGAAAATGTCAACATAAATAGTAAATTATATAATAACACATACAGATGCATTGTCAATCCACAAATCATGATATTGTCTCTTTCTCCTCATATTCAAAAATATATAATTTCTAGAATTTATATATATATTTTATATATATATTATTATATATATTATCATATATTAAATTTATATTTAATATATAATATATATTTATATATTCGGTAGTGAAACATTTTATAAGGGGGTTGAACTTCTGATCACTGAGATACCATTAGGGCTTCCAAATGCTTTCTATCATTGTACAACCATCCAAACAACAACATTTTTCTTCATTATTGTAAATATAAATTGTGTGAAATTTATAGCATTAAAATTTATATCTTAAAAAATATAAGAAACCATATATTTTTATCAATACGGAATTGAAAAAGTATCATCATATTGAAATAAATATTTCTATTTTAATTATCGGCATATTAAAATAAAAATAATAAAAAACAAAAAATACAACAAACTATTTAATTTACATAATTATTGAACTCACATAATCATTGTTCTACTTACCTTATTCTAAAAATAAGTAAACAATACCTAATGGTAAAAAATAAACATGATTTCTATGTTCTACTTTTTTCATGGGGAAGGGCATCCCCGTTGAAGAAGCAACATTACACAATATACATTCTGTACAACTTTACAATTGTTGCGTCATGCTGATAGCAACTCAGAATAATCAATATACGCTATTATGTGCATCCGGCATGTAAGAGCGAAATCGAACCAAGGTGGAGAGGGCATTATTGCACCGTCCCAACCACCCGGGACATGTCGCGGATACTTATCTTATTCTAAAACTAAGTAAACCATGGTAAAAAATAAACATGATTTCTATATAGTGTGATTCACTTTTATGGGCATATTAGAACTGTAAAATTGTGGTTCCAATATACCTAAACCGTAAATCTAAGGGTTGTGGTTATATTTAACTTGTTCATGTCGTTACTGATACGAAAGTTGGACCTCTAACGTTAAGATTTCAATCATTATATATATTATATATATTGCCACTTCATAGATGGGAAATAATATTATATATATTATGTTTCAATTTGTTTACATTGTTACTTCATCATTTGGGATTTTTTCATGGATCTAGCTTTATGATTCCATTTCACCAATATTGTTGTTTCATAGTTTTAGGTATAATTTTTATATGTAGTGATTGCGAGCCTAGTTAACAATGGCATGATTGAAACAGGATTATCATGCGCTCAATGCAATGATGAAA